>WOXC01009771.1:0-114142 GCA_011680675.1 Gymnobelideus leadbeateri | reverse complement strand
TGCTGAAATTTGTCTTTGTCACATTCATTCAGCAAAACCCTATATTCAATGCCCAGATTCAGCTCAGATATAATAGTGACCACTTTCACTATTTTGTAACCAGATCCACTGGGTCTCAACTAAGCCTGACTCATAGTTGTCCCAAAACAAGACCCTTACCTGGTTATCCTTGCATAAAATTTAGAGGCCACAACTATTTAATCTTGGTTTTGTCACTGACTAATAATAAAAAAATGCTTTAGTTGAAAATGAACTACTTTATAACTGTAAAAGGCATAGCAAGTTATAAATAACAGATTTGTAGTTTCATGGGTAAGTTTTATACTATATTATAGAAATGATTGTTTTATCCCATAAATTAAAAACAAAATAGATTAAAAAAATTTTTAAAGAAAATGAACCACTTAGAATTTGTACTTCCTTCATTTCAAGAAGGTCTTTTCCCTCCTTGTGAAACTGGGGACTGGGGCATTTATTCTAGAGCATGAAACTTAACATTAGGCTGGGATTTTTCCATGATGCTTTTATAGTTTAGGTCACTGGTTCCTCTTTTGAATTTAAAATGTGTGACTTGCCTTCCCCTAATGTCATCTGAAAAAATGTGTGAAAACAAAGGATGGGCTTGAAACCACAGGTCCCCTATGCAGACTGCAGACTCATCAGTAGCACAGGCCATTGAATTAGAGGCAGAATCTCTATTCTCTTCAGTAGGTGGCAGATAATGTGAAACCACATTATGTCTCAAAGCAAGTTACACCTTTCTATCTTACTCACTATCAAACCTAACAGACTTCTTAACCCACAAGATGGTCCTGACTTGCTTCATCAACTATCTAGTCAACAATAAAATCTGGTAAATATGTTGTCATCAATGAGCTGGGCCAGTCAAAACAAGAAAAGGAAAGAAAACTGTGCGGAACATTCCTCTTCCTTAATGAAATGTCTCTAGGTTCTTCCTTCCCTCTCCCCCCTCTTGCCATTTTCCTCCATCATTTGCTAAATGAGTGACCTTCAGCAAATACTTTAACCATACTGGGCCTCTTTTACCACACTCATGGCTCAGAGGATTATTGATGCAAGGGTTATGGGCACTGCTAACCTTGAAAGTGCTTATACTTAACATCTAAATGCCAGTGACAAGATATCTGAATCAGGCTACTTTTAGTCTTAGAGCAGGAGTGGGGAACCTGCGACTTCAAGGCCAAAGCCCTCTAGGTCCTCAAGTGCAGTGACTGAGGTCATTGAAGTGACTGAATCCAAGGGCTGCACTTGAGGACCTAAAAGGTCATATGTGGCCTTGAGGCCTTAGGTTCCCCACCCCTCTCTTAGATATTGCCTGGTTGTGCTGGGTCACCCAATCTTGTCAGAGGCAGTATTTAAAGCCTTTAAAGATAGGTCTTCCAGGCATCTTGCTAAGCACTTGGGATACAAAAAATCACAAGAAAAAGTCCCTGCCCTCAAGGAGCTTCCAACCTCATAGGAGAGACAAGATGCAGACAGATATATAGAAAACAAACTATATACAGGGTCAAAAAGGAAATAATTAACAGAGGGAAGGCACTGGAATGAAGGGGGATTTGGGAAGGTTTCCTGTAAAAGATGGGATTTTAGTTAAAATTGAACCTCTGTGCTTAGAGTCACTGAATGAACTGCCATTCCTTGAAGCTCTTTGTAATAAAATAGAAGCCAAGCACAGGTTACTCTTCTGTTGGATGAACTCAGGTTGCTACATCCTTTCCTTCTGAGCAAACACATTTCCTCCTTTTTGTGGAGGACTGTAGGACTGTCCCCACCTAGGCCAAGTGCTGGAATACCAAATTGTTTAATATCCTTTCCATGAATGACCTACAAGTGCCATGTTTTGTTCTGGTACCAAATTTAAATTAAAATAGGCCTCACCCGAGTCTGGTCTACCCCAAATATCCTCTTTCTTCTATACTTTTTCCTTTTCACTTTTGTGCATTCAACAATCGTCTTTCTACAGATGACCCTGAATTCCATCTCTGGTCCTAGAATCCTAAATTTCCAAATGTCCACCATGTCCATTGGGAAGTCCTACTGACCACTCAGACTCAATGTGTCCAAAATGGAGCTCATTATCTTTGCCCCTGACCAGGAGACTATGTCACTAGATCAAAAAGTGTGTTAAGGAGTAAGGCATAAGAAGACTAGAAAGGCAGGAGGAGGTTAGGTAATGAAGGGCTTTGAATGCCAAACAGAGCATTTTGTATTTGATTCTGGAGGAGATAGATAACCACTGGACTTTATTGAGTAGAAGGGTGACATAGTTGGTCCTGTACTTTAGGAAAATCACTTAGGCAACTGAATGGCAGCTGGATGGGAGTGGGGCGAGATTTGATACAGGCTGGTTATTGAGGTGATGAGGACCTGTATTAGGGGGTTGGCAGTATCAGAGAAAAGAAAGGGGCATATTCAAGAGGTATTTTAGATGAAAGTTCAGGACTCTGAACTTTAAAAGTCAAAGTAGGGATGAAGTATCTAAACTCCAGAAGTGGAGAAGTCAACAACCCAAGTGATAATAGTAAGATTACGCAACAAGCATAGAGAGGCACTTAGATTCTATAGACGTGGTCCTTGTCTTCTCCCTAGTCTGGTCAGCAGGGCAGGGCTTAGTTACTCCTGTGGCCTTCAGGCATTGATCAAGATGGAAGGCCCAACCCCACATGGAGGTACTTTTATGCCCTGAGATGACCAGGAAGCCAAGTCAACATAGCCAGAGGCCACCAGGAAGCTGTGCCCAGGGAAGCCAGGTCTGAGCCTTGCCCAGCTCCCCATGAGAAGGGTAGGTACATGTGGAGGAAGAGTTGGAGGAACAAGGGATATCTGAGCCTCACTCAGACATCATGTGGGGGAAAAACTCCAGTCTCCAGGATCTACAATGCACCAGAAACCTCACTCCTTGAATTTCAAAGCAGTAGTGCCCCCTCTCTGTATAGCCTCTCCCTGTGACTGGCGGGTCCCAAGGGAATATCAAAATGGCGGGAGCCATCCAAAGCTGAAGCTTGGCCCAGGCCAGCCAAGTATTTGTTTCTTTACAGGCTATACCATTTAACTTTCTCTACAATTCCTCCCACCCCCACCATTTTCAGCTCTCTTTTATGTACTGTCTTCTACTATTAGAATGGGAAGTTCCTTGAGGTCAGGGACTGTGTTTCTGCTAGGTGGCCCCTGGGACTGGAGTCAGGAAGACCTGAGTTCAAATCCAGCTTCGGATACCTACTTCTTCTCCCACATCCCAATGGTGAAAAATAGCAAATTCTACGCCTTTATTCCTCCTTTCTATATTAGTATATTCCTTCCTTTACCTGCAGTGACAAGACCAATATCTACCAGGACCAATAACCTACACTGGTTTGGAAAGACCAATGAGGGTAGGATTTGATTGGCAGGGTAGAGAACAAGGCAAGGCTCAAGCTGGGCCTCTCTTGAGAGATGTTTGACCCTGGGCAAGTAACTTCACCTCTTTCTGCCTCAGTTTCCTCAACTGTAAAATGGAGATGATAATACATTTCATAGTTGTTATGAGAATTAAATGACATAAGATTATAAAATGCTTAGCCCAGTGTCTTGCACACAGAAGCCGCTTTATAAGTTCTTGTTTCATTTCTTCTTTAATTCCTTCCTTCATTCCATTTGCATTCTCAGACCTTAGCTCGGTATTTGTCACCCCTACCCCAGTTCCTTCAAGTAATCTTCATATGGCAGGAACCTGAGGGTCTTGACCATGCTGGTCACCCTCTGATACCCCCACAGCTCAATCTTGCCAAACAATGTGCCTTATCAAGATACCCACCAACAAACACCCCCTACCCTAGACACACATAGATGATACTTCCTTTCTTTATAAACCACAAACTGAAGCAATGAAAGTTATCTAAACCCAGAAGGGTTAAGTAAGAAAATATACAAGAAATAAAAATGCAACTCTCTCCACTAATGAAAGTTTTACATAAGTCACTTCCATTTTTCTGTGGCCACACTATTCCAGTCAGATTCATGGTAGGAAATGCTACAGGTTATAATTAGATCACCCCAAAACAGCAACTTCTTGTACATACATGAGGTTCATGGTCAGGGGATTTTAGAAGCAATTGGAAGGAGAAAAAATTCTCTCCCCCAACGTTTCCTGTGACTGATAGGAAAGAAAGCCTTATGGGATGTTAACTGACCTGTCTGATTTAAGGCAGGTAGCTTCACAACTTGGAGTCCTCCCCATCTAAACCCATATAGATCCAACTGGAATATTTACAATTTTCTTCCCATCTCAACTTCCAAATTGTGCATGTTATGCACCCTCCAAGCCCCTTCCCCAATATTAGAAGACTATAATGGAAAGTGTTTCTTTTAAAATTTTTAAAAATATTTTATTTATTTTAACTGGCAGGGAAGATCTTCAAATTCCTATTACCATTACACTGGTCCAAACCCACCTTCTCACCTTCCCATCCCAACCCAACCCCCAATTGAGAACACCAGAAAAACAAGACCCACTACAAACAGGTAGCAAATCAAAAAAAAATTTCCACAATGGTCATGTCCCCCCCAAAACGGTCTCATTCTGAGACTTTTACTTTTGTATCAGGAGGTGGGCAGCATGTGTCATCATTAGTTCTCTGGAAGACTGGTTGGTCATCACACTGATAGGAATTCAGCATCACATTTTATATACCATAACTTGCTCATTCATGCCCCAATTCATGGGCACTCTCTCAAATTCC
The DNA here is from genome assembly GCA_011680675.1 of Gymnobelideus leadbeateri. Classification (NCBI taxonomy): domain Eukaryota; kingdom Metazoa; phylum Chordata; class Mammalia; order Diprotodontia; family Petauridae; genus Gymnobelideus; species Gymnobelideus leadbeateri. The sequence goes on along the minus strand of WOXC01009771.1, from coordinate 109,403 downwards.
CATCCTTTACCACTCAAAAAGAGTTGTAAATATTTGTGTGTATCCTTAGAGTTTGTTTTGCCAAGGATTTAATTACCCTTTATTACCCACATTCTCACATTTCCCTCCTATTTTCCTGTTGAGTGAAATGGATTTTTGTACCCAACTGTGTCTACGTAGGACAACTAGATGGTAGATAGAATTCTAGGCCTGTAGTCTGGAAGACTCATCTTCCTGAGTTCAAATCCAGCCTCAAACACTTACTAGCTGGGTGACCTTGGGCAAGTCATTTAGCCCTGTTTACCTTGGTTTCCTCATCCATAAAAATGAGCTGGAGAAGAAAAAGGTGAACCACTCCAGTATCTTTACTGAGAAAACCCAAAATGGGGTCAGGAAGGGTCAGCTATGACTGAAATGACTGAACAACAACAATGTGTGTGTTCTTCCCTCCTTTAATCAATTCAGAAGGGAGTGAGAATCAAGTAGTAGCAGCCCCCACCCTGTGTTCTTCCTTGTTTGTATAGAAATCTGCTTGGACATTCAGATTATCTGAGATAATTATGCCCTAATCTTCCTTTTCTTTCCCCTTCAATGTATTGCTCTTCTGACTTCTTTCCATTCTTTTCTCAAGATCATCAAGACATGACAAAACCACTTCCAGGCACAGTCTAATCTAATTCCCTCCATTAACTCTGATCATGATGGGGGTCCGAGGGGATATGTGTATATATATATCACTTCTCCATCTTTCAATATAAGCAGTTTATCCCTGTTTAGTCCTTTATCATTGTTCACTCATATTTGCCTTTTTATACTTCTCTTTATTCCTGTGTTTGAACCTTAGAATGTCTGTAGCTCTAACTTTTTCCTTAGAAATGCTTGGAAGTCCTCTACTTATTAAAGATCCTTTTTTTAGTTAAAAACAAAAAATAAATTAATTTATTTATATTTTTTAAAAGATCCTTTTTTCACTTCTAGGATAATGCTCAGTTTTGCTGGGTAAGTTATTCTTGGCTGTAAATCCATATCCTCTGCCTTTTGGAATACTGTATTTCAAGTTCTCCATTGATTTATAGTTGTGGCTACATATACCATCATTTATAGTGGTGATATAGTGGGTTTATCATATGTGATCCTGACTTTGGCCTTTTGGTATCTGAATTCTTTTTCTCTAGTTGCCTGCAGTATTTTTTATTTTGACCTGAAAGCTCTAGATTTTGGCTATGATGCTCCTGGGAGTTTTTGTTTGAGGGTTTCTTTAAAGAGTTGACCAGGTGGATGCTTTCTGTTTCCACTTTTCCCTAGGAGAGCTGAACAATTTTCTTCTAAGATTTCTTGAAATGGGATATCTAGGGTCTTTTAAAAAAAAATTTTGGCCATGGCTTTCAATAGTCCAATAATTCTTACTTTTTTCTTCTGTTACTTTTTCTAGTTCAGATGTTTTTGCTGTGAGATACTTTCTATTTTATTCCATTTTTGTTTAGCATTTTAACTCTAACATATCTTGTTTCCTCATGAAGTCATTGGTTTATGTTTTGTTGTTACTCTGTTGTTTCAGTAATGTTTCAGTCATGTCTGACTCTTTGTGACCTTATTTGGGGTTTTCTCAGCAAAGATACTGTAGTGTTTTGCCATTTCCTTCTCCAGCTCATTTTCCAGAAAGGGAAACTGAGGCAATCAGAGGTAAGCAACTAGTCTAAGTGACTAATCCAGAGTCACCCAGCTAGTAAGTGTCTGAGGCTGGATTTGAACTCAGGTCCTTCTGACTCCAGGGTTGGTACTGTATTCACTGAGTCACTTAGCTGTCCCTCCAAGCATTTTCATTGGTTGTCTCCTATGCCTGGAACCCTTTCCCTCCTCATTTCTGTCTACTGGCCTCTCTATAGCTTCCTCCAAGTCCCAGCTAATATCTCACATTCTACATGAAGCCTTTCTTGATCTTCTGGGCAAGTCACTTAACCCTTAGCCTGGAGTTGGGAAATGATTTGAATGTTTTGTGTTAAGAAGAGTGAAGAGTCCATTGTGATTACATGGCAGAGTACATGGAAGGGAGGAAGGTGTGAGAAAACTGGAAAGGTAAGAAGGGAACAGGTTACTAATTGCCTTGATTTTATTTGAGCCAAAGTCGCTAAATCATTGTTTTCTAGAATAAACTTTCTTTTGCAGTATCCTGGAGAGACTCTGTTCCTATGACTAGGAGTAAACATATGATAACTTTCCCCCCTTGAGGTGGAAGACTATAGATGACTGGACAGTCAGGGCACTAGAACTGATGATTGCCAAAAAATAAATTAAAAAAATATCTTTTCTGACCTAGTAATACTTTATCTTCACATAGTCAGCCCATAATAAGTATTTGGTTTATTAAAATTAATATTGATTTTAATTATTATTATTATTATAAAATATTATTGGTATCAGAATATTGTGTATATATACACACACATATATAATGGATATAATATAAATAACAATATGAGACCAAAGTAAGAAGTACATATTCCATTTACTATCCTACTTTAAAGACTTCAGCCATGGGCGCAGATTTACAGAAAGCAATTTTATGGGGATCCTTAAGACTTCATGAGTTTTGACAAAAAGCAAGTCTAAGGATGTGTGTTTGTGTGTGTTGCTCATGGAGGTTCTGTGTGTCCACATGGGTCTGTTTAGAGGTGGCTTTCAGAGTTTAGTGTAGATGAACCAAACACAATACGAAAAAAGTGAAAATGAGGAAGCAGTTAAAAGGGAAAATAATACCAAGGAAAGAATAACTTCAAGAGAAATATATTTCCCAATCCTGAAGAGAGGAAGAAAAGGAATGAAAAATAAAGAAAGAAAAAACCTAGAATCTAAAGGGGTGCCTTAGTTTGCTTCTTAGACAATTAGGGAAGGTTGACTAAATTGTGAAATGTGAATATAATGGAATAGAATTGCACCGTAAGTATTGACAAAGACAATGTCAGAGAATCAAGCATAGTATGACTAGATACAGAGCGAATTGAGCAGATACAGGAAGAGAATTTGCACAAGGTCAGGAACATTGGAAAGAAAAACAATTTCAAATTTTAAACAAAGAAAAGGAATTTTAATAAAAAATTTTTAAAGAAAAAGAATTTTTAAAGCTTAACTGATCTATGCAATGACCAGAACACCTATGATCAAGCTTGCTATCTTTCTCCTGATGGAGGGACAATGGACATAAGGTTCAGAAAGAAACAGACATTTTTTGACACGGCCACTATTGTTAATTCATTTTGCTTAACTGTGTTTATTTGTCACTAATGTATATTTTTTACTATTTTTTTAAAGTGTGGGGTTTTTTTCTTCCAAAAAACACACAGAAGGAAGTTCCCAAGGAAGAACAGACAAGAAGGAGTTTTTAAAGTAATATATGGACTTTTTAAAAATAGTATTATGAAATGAAGATTCACAATTTCATAGAATGCCCTCTTTTGTGTTCTGTGTATAGAAATGATCTTACCTGATGCTTAAATTCAAAATGAATTTTTATATAAGAAAAACAATATTTTAGTCACTATGTAACTTCAGGACTCAGCTTTAATAAGTGTTAAAAGACACAAGAAAGTACTCATTACATACTCCGGGATTCTCTAAAGGCTGAGTCATATCCCCATTTGAGGATGTGGCCTGGATGGCCTTAAATTCACATATATATATGTCTGGTTCAGTTTCCTAATTTGACAACCACTGGTTAATATAAAATAAGAATTTGAATTGGGTTTAGATCTTCAGGTTTTTCTTTTTTTGTTTTGTTTTTTACTTTTTCATATGTAGAAGATGCATTTTTCCCATCTAGAACTAAAAGGGGATTGACAGACAAGGTAAATGTTTCTTCATTTGTATGTGTGTTGCACTTTAAAATGTCTTGACCATTCTAATGGATCTGTGAACTCCTCAAGGTAAATGTTTCTCACAGTAATAGAGATAACCATCCATCTTTGCTCAATTACTATCTACAATTCTTTTACCCACCTTCCCATACATTCACCACAGGGCTTCCAAGGAGCCATCTCTAATCACCCTGATCTATATCTGGCCACTGGACCCAGCTGGCTCTGGAGGAGAAAGTGAGGCTGGTGACTTTTCACAGCCCTGCCTCACTTAAATCCAATTCACTTGCACATCATGGCATCATCTTCCTCTTCAAGAATGAAGAACAAACAACAGGGCTTCCATCTCAGCTTGCTAAAGGAATTTCTCCATTAATTTTGCCATCACAATGGAGCCAAGGGGCTCTCCAACCATCACCCATTGTGTCCATCCTATGTTCTGTTTTTATTATGTGTGTGTAGAGAAATTGGGGGCAATTTTTTAAAGTCTGGAAATTTGAGGTTCTTTCTGTATTGGTATGTGGTGATTTTCATTTTCTTAGAATGCTTTCTAATTTCAGAGAGCTCAGATCCTGTTGCTACTGAGACCTAGTGTGATTCCTTGCCAATAGAGTGAAACATGAACATGATTTTGCAATCTCAGGGGCCAAAAGATTTGGATTCAACCCAAAATTTGTCTGATTATTCCAGATTTTTAGGGGTTTTTTCCTTCCTGTGTTAACATTTTGATCTAATCAATCCATCTTGAAAAACATCAAAGAAATAGTCTATTCCTTAAAAAAATATTCAATTACACAAATTTAATCATTACAATAACATTACAGAATGACTGTTTCTGTATCCAGAGGTGTGTTTACCTAAGGAAACTCTGTATTTCAGAAGTCACTTTTACAAGAAATAGTGCCACCTCACAGTTATGTGGCAAACTGCTGTCACCATGAGTAACGAAATAGACACGTTTTAAAAAAATTAATCTCACTGGTGAGTTTATCCCACCTTCCTTCATTACCTTTGCCAATTGCTTAGGAGCAGTCTTCTAAAACATTCTACCAATTTGGGTTTTGGAAGACATCTCCTAGGTCATCTAGTCCAACCTGTACTTGAACAGGAATTTCCATTTTTCCATTCCTGACAAGTGGTCCTCCAGCATTTGAATTCCTCCCTGAAGGTAGCTCATTTCACAGTGCAACACCTCTACATTGTTAGGAAGTTTCCCCTGACAGTGAGCCTAAATCTACTCTCCCAGTTTCTGCCTTCTGGGACCAAGGAAGAAAAAAAAAATCTCATTCTTTCACATGAAAATAACTCAAAGACATATGTTAAGTACTATATTCTACCTAACTCTTCTTCTCCAGACTCCTCCCTTCAATTAATCTTCCTATAGCATTTTCTCCTTGAAATAGATGCTCGTGGAGGTATTTTACACTGGTTCATTCTGTTTGCTTATGATCATACAAACCCCAGAAAACATTATAGAAACAATGCGCCAGCATTCCCAAACGATGTTAATTTGGGTAACAAGTTGGTTAAAAGCATGAGATGGGAGCAGGGAAGATATGCAGGTATTTTTTCCCTTTTTGTTCAGTCATTCTCAGTCATGCCTGAATCTTTGTGACCCCATTTGGGGTTTTCTTAGTAAAGATACTGAAATGGTTTACCATTTCCTCCTCCAGATTTTGTCCTAATGGGGTCCTAAAAATAGTTACGGGAAGGGAATAAGCATTTATACAGTAGCTACTACACTCCAGATACTGTACTAAATGTTTTGTAGGTTGTTGGTTTTTTTTACCAAATACTTTTTCATTTGATCCTCACAACAACCCTGAGAGGTAAGCACTATTACTATCTCTATTTTATTATTGAGGAAACTGAGAAAAACGGAGGTCAAGTGACTTGCCCATGATCACACAGCTAGTAAGCATCTGAGGCCAAGATTTGAAGTCAGGTCTTCCTGAATCCAGGTGGTAAGAGAAGGGTGAGTTAAGAAAATTTTCATCAAGGATCTAGCCATGCCCAAAGTGGTTCAGTGCTCCAGTGTTTGACAACTTTCTAGGCAGTCTTAAAAAAAGATAACAGCATTCTCCCTCAGTCTAATGTACTGGCAAACTCCCTCAAGGCAACCATGTACCTCTATAATGGCTTACCCATAGTACTAAGCTCTCTGCTACTATCTTATTGTAAGGAGCCAGATGAAGTAAACTACAAACTAAACCAGGGATGTGTTTGGAAATACCTGTCCAGGAGTGGTAGAAGAAAGCCAAATGTGAGAGAACGGAGGGATTTTACAGATGAGGATGTGGGTGAGGTCTGGATAATTTAATCATGCTTGAAACATCTATTTCATGGGGCTATTGAGAAGAAGGTGCTTCCCAAAGGTTATGGCACTATATGAATGGGAGCTGGCATCATTGAGGTTGCTTTCTGACTCAAAGACAGATGAGACCAGCTTTGCACAGAAAGAGGATGTCATGGCATGGGTCCACCATTTGACAATGATTCTTAGTCAACAAGCATTTTATTAAGAACCCTCTATGTGCCAAGCACTATGCTAAGTTCTGGGAATATAAAGAAAGGCAAAAAACCCAACAACAACCCAATCCCTGGCCTTAAGGAGTTTACAATTGAATGGAAGAGAGAACATGAAGGTAGCTATGAACAAAGAGGATATCTACAGGATAGATTGAAGATAATAAATGAAGGGATGGTGCCAGCATTAAGAAGGATCAGGAAAGGGTACTGGTAGAAGCTAGAATTTTAGGTGGTACATGAAGGAAGGCAAGGAAGCCCAAGCCAATGATAAGGAGGAATAGATTTCCAGGCATCAACAGCCAGTAAAAATGCCTGGAGTCAGGAGGGGAAGGGTCTTGTCCAAGGAACAGAAGTGAGAAAGTTTTTAGCTAGTCTTTCCACAATCAAGACACTGTTAAGTCAGTGTTAAGAAGGTAGATCAAACAAAAGCTCACCTGGACTAAACTTATTTATATAGCCTTTACTGTAAAGCGCACTGTACTAATTAAACAGATATGAGGAGAAAGTAAACTGAGAGCTGCAGAACCCACACAGATGCAGCTGGAGTTTCCTCTGTGTGGACAAAGTATAAGCAAAGCAACTCTTTGAGAAACGTTCTCTGGGAAGAACAAATTCTCAAACTTCCCTTTGGAAGTTTTTACTGAACAATTTTAATCATCTTGAATAGTGAGAAAGTTTGGCTTCTTCAGAGGGACCAACATTCATCTTTCCCAAATAACCCATTTCTCTCTTTCATCTGCTCACCATGGAAATAGAGAAAATCATAGGTTTTATTAGCCGAAGAAAGAAAAGATGTAAAAATTTGACTGGAAAAATGGACCTTCCCCACCATCATTGTTAACATCATTGTGGCTTTTATACCAGTCCCAATTAGTGTGAACAATGAATCCTGTGAAGCAGGCATATTCCTCAAGTAGGTACTGCACTGCCTACTTCCATTAGGCTGCTACCAATGACCATATTTTACATAATTATAACTCTGAATAGTTCACATTTGAATATAGGCACCCAATTCAGAGGATTTATTAGTGTCACTACCCAGGATCTAGCTGTTCAGTAATTAATATTGTTAGAGCACATCACAAATTTCATCCCATTTGATCCTCTCAACAGTAAACCTGGGAGGCATATAAATATATTATATATGTGTGTATAAATGTATATCCCATATATATGTATATCCATATATGTGTATAAGTGTATATACTATGTATATTTATATATAACCCCATATTATATACATATAAGGAAACATATGAGGAAACTGAGGCAGACAGTGGATAAAGTGACTTGCCCAGAGTCTGAGGCTGAATTTGAACTCAGTCCAGCTTGGGTGCTACATCTACCAGCTGCCTTTGAACTGTAGATCAACAGCCTTGTTTGCCCTTGCCACATACATTCACTTGATATACTAGTCACAGGGACTTGAACTTTGGAATTTCTCAATAGCTATCTTTCTTTGCTCCCCTAACCCATCACTTTTTTTTTTTAGCATTGCCTTCTACATTCCAAGAGAGTAAAGTCCATATTTATAATAATAATAATAATAATAACAATAATGGAAACTTGTGCTGACAATGATGTGCAGCAGAGGCAGGCAATGTGTGAGGGACATTTGGGGAAAGCAAACTCAGCAATAACATTTTTAGGTTTCAAAGATTGATGACACAGCTGGCCCACTGGAGACCCGGGCAGTGGGAGGATCCTCATTAGTGTAAATAAATAGGAGCCTTTGGTCCTTAAAAGAACCAGATGAAAGTCAGATCCAGATTCAGATTGTGAATCAAGCCTGCCTCCTCCTCCTCCTTTGCCTTGTCAAGTCACAATGAAATCCACTGCTGCCTCTGTGATTGTGGCTCTGCTCATGGTCATCAATAACTCTTTAGTCCAAGGTAAGAACTTTCACTTGTCTCTTTCTGGGTATCTCCTTAAAAAAAAAAAAATGTTAAAAGGGCCGGGGAAGGGATATTTGAAATCAAGTCACTCTCCCTACTGAATAGGATATACTCAGTTGAGGCTAATTTGTTTTATTTTTAATTTATGGAATAAAACAAGCATTTCCATAAATAGTATCATAAAAAGATGATTACACATGAAACTGCAAATTTACTGTGTACAACTTAACAGCAATTAACACTAAAATGAATCAGATTCTCCCAGGGTTCAATGTAGTTCCCCAAAGGTAGATATTTCAGGAAGCAGTATAAATTATGAGAGAAGCCACTTTGAAGATAAGGGAGAAGAAGAAAGCCAGGCAGGGAAAGAGATCAGAAAAATCATCATTTACCAACATGAATCGCTGGTGTCTCCAAATAGCTTTGGCACCAAGAATTGAAATTTTTTCTAAATTTATTTTATTTTATTTTTGGAATAAAACAAGCATTTTCGTAATGTAATGCAATTTCAAAAGGATATTTCTACATGAAAATGCAAATCTATTAGTACAACTTGCTATTCCTTTTAAATATATAATAAAGTAGTAATTGACATTTTAAACTATTGAGTAGAAACTGAGTGTTGCAGGATATCCTTGATAACAGTTAAGATGGAAAGTTTCCAATTATATCTTAACGCTTATGTTTAGTTCATCTGATTTACTCAGGCTCATCTGTTTCATTGCAGATCATATGTAATATTATCAACAAAGAAAAAGGGAACAGAAAAAATAGTCTAGAACTTCCCATATTTGGGGATTATAAATCCCTAAAATATCCTATGAAGTGTTCCTAAGGAAGTTATATAACCCGATACAAAAAACCAAAAATTTAAATGTTAAAACCTCGTCATTTAAGAGTGTACTCTGACAAGAACCTTCAGCTATAATGCTCATAGATGGAAGCAGTTAGTACAGTGAGTTAACAAAATGTAGTGCCTAGAAGAGTTGTTTTTTGTCTCATTTTTTTCAGTAAGTCTTGAAGCAATCTGACCAAGCTTGACTCAGTTATTTGAAAACCAAGAAGAAATAGGGTCAGAAGCAAGAACTTAACATTTCAAACTTTTGAGCTGTCTAGGATGTCATTCAAATCTTTGACATGTAATTCAGAACTTGTAATTATCAGAATAAATTGGGTGCTGTTGTTTTTTGTTTGTTTGTTTGTTTTATGGCCATAGGTATTCTAGAGACCAATGATGCCAGCCACAAGTGCAAGTGTGTCAAGATGTTAGAAAGCATCCACATGCAGCTGATCAAAACAATATCTATCTCACCACCTAATGGAGGCTGCCGAAATACAGAATGCATGTAAGTAGTAAGAAAATTGACATCCCTTCTCCTAATTCCATTAAGTAAAATGGGGTTAATCTGAGCTTCTCTCACATGCCTTCCAACCAAAAGCTTTTCCTAGGTTAGTGGCCCTCTAAGTCCTCAAGGGAGGCCTTTTGACTGCATCCACCAAGGCTGCAGGTTCCCCACACCTGTCCTAGCTTTTTCATCTTCTGATGTCTACCTCAGGTGCTGGAGGTTGCTTTGCTTCTCATTATTTTCTGATGTAGGAAAAGTCAATGTGTGTATCTTCCACCATTTGTTAAATGATCCTCTGAGCTTCTGTCAAAACTTACTCTCTCTTCTCCTATCCAAAAGAACAGAAAGTAGCACTTTTATTAATGGTAGAGAATCTCACTCAAGGCATAGGAAGCAATGGTTCTATGGGTCTAAATCAGAGGTCCAAGTCAGGAGTCTGGAACTTTATTTGTTAAAAAATATTTTAATAGTTTCATTTCAATATAATTGGTTGCCTTTATAATCCCATGCATTTTCTTTTATGGACCCCCAAACATTTAGAACCCCTAGTCTATTCACTTCTCCATTACCTCCAAAGGTCTGTTTTTAACAGAACACTCACAATTCTGGGCTATATCAGTCTAGTATTTTTCCCCCTGAGAGGTAAGGAATTTAGGGTTAGACACACAGAAGTAGTGTATGGGATGAGAAGGCAGAAATGAACTGTGATCTGTTCTGTGGTTATTATGTGCTTGGTATATAGTATGGGCCTAATAAATGCTTACTGATTGATTTGTGGAAGTAGTGTCCACATCGATGTGACCCATCCAAACACTAAAGAATAACACCATTCTCGTCTGAAGTCCTACTCAGATGCCAAATCATGATTTACAGACCTCGGATTCTCAGAGGCTATGCCAACAGAGAACTGGACAATAGGACCAAAGCGGGAGGGCTGCAAGGGAAGCTTCCTCATCTGTGCAGTGATGGGGGTCGGCAACACGACCTTTGACATTCCTAGAATCTTTAAATCTATGACTCTATGAAAATGAATGAGTCTAAAATGAACAAATTGGACCAGGTGGTCTCCAAGGTACTTTTAAAAGCTAATGTTCTGTGATTCCATAAACACTGCATACAACCATAGCACTGGTCTCTTTATGTTAATAAAATAGGCATAACCTCCATGGCTCTGAAAATCTTAATCCTTTTGACCTCTAGCTACCAAGAATCAGCTTCTCCCAACTGCTACATTGATAAAAGAAAAATATTGGCTTTTCGTATACATACACAGAGAACAATGCTATGTTCAATGTCACTAACCAGAAGTACAAAAGCTGTCTTATGGAGGTTAGGTTTGATGCTGAACAGGACCCCAAAACCCATAGCTTTTTCATAAAAAGTTCACAGAAGGCATTTTTTTTAATTCCCTCCTGACCATCTGCTATAATTCATACCCCATAGTATAACCCATCATCCAATTTGATCTCGTTTTATCCTCTTCAAATTTTCATTTGATAGAGTCACGACATTTAGGATTGAAGAGCAATACTTTGAGAATTTGGTTTTTTTCAGAATCACAGTGAAATATGGGACGAAAGTGTGTGTAAATTGCAAATGGTTAGAGAATATCTTCAAAAAACTTAAGAGGTAAGCCAGTTGGATATCATTTACTTTTAGACTCAGAACATTGTTCCTTGGGGAATTTAAAGATTCTATTTCCCACACTAATCCTATAGAATGAAGCCTGGAAAGTATATGCTTTGGTTCATCAGCTTTTCATGATCAGTGATTCCAATTTACATTTCTTTGCACTTAAAAAGAATCTCACCTATTACATCAGTCCATTGAATAAGACCTGGCGATTTTATGTTCAGCATCTTTTGTCTTGTATTATTTCTAGTGGGAAAAGAGATTTTTTAAAAGTAAAGATTATTATTTAGCTGTAGATTTATTTATTAATTAGTATTGATTCATTTGCTCCTTAGAAACAAGGCTACCACACCAAATGTGAAAGTTGAGAGACAACGCAAGGATTCCAAATGAGACCATCTGGGCTTGCCTTCCTTCCTTTTGAATCCTCATTCCTTGTATTAATTGTTTTTGTTCTGATGAAATACTCTTTTTAGACACTTCTTTCCTAGAAACAAATAGTCAAAATGATCCTTCTGCAGCAATCCAGCAACACATGAGCTTCTAAGAATATATACCCAAGTGTTTGATTTACAAATCCTTGATCAATATTAATAAATAAATTTATCAGAAATGCTTAAAGTTTCTTTCATATCAAGGCCACACCCAATTTCAAGCAATGCCAGAAGTAAGAACCCCAATTCTCACACTAAGAGTTTCCTCTAAATGGAAGGGTAGTTTGGACATAAGTCACATTGGTTCCAAAGCGGGCATGAGTTAAGAGAATTGGGACTTGGTGACCCTAAAGATTCCCTCCATCTTAATAAATTGTAGCAAAAGAAAGCAAAGTGATGGCCTGTGTCATGCTATTGATATTGACAGTATGCCAGAGGCTGTATGGCAAAGCATACTTAGGAAAATTGGCACCTTTGATGGTTACTCTCTTTGTAACCTTGACTAAGTCACTGAGCCCTCCTGGGCTTCAGATCCCTCATCTAAATTGCAAGGTCTTTTCCAAGCCTTCAGCTAGTGTCCTTCAAAGAAACAGCCCAGAATCAAACCCAGAGTGATCAGGATTATTTACAGCTAAGTTTGTCTTGCACACCTCTTGCCTCCTTTGATGTGTTACATACCAAGGAGTAGAGAATTCTGGATGTAAATGTATATTTCTAAAGTGTACCACTCATGTACTGTTCTTCAATAAACACAAACAGATGTTGTACTTAATTGTGACAAATTCTTTTTTCCTCGGCCGTTACTCAAAGACAATGGCTATGTTTCTTGTGGAAATTTATTTCTTCATAATGAAAATCATGGCTCTGTCACACTGAGTTTTTTAATATCATGTGTTATTTTTATTTTTCAGACAATCTAAAATTATATGGATAGGGTCAAAGGCAGTATTATTTCTAAGATCTTCTTAGTCTTAAAAGTTAAACATTTTTCCACTGTCTTGTTAAAGACTAGTATGTCAGTAGGAAGAGTTTATGCTGAACATGAGGACAGAGGAAATCATAGTTAAGTACTATAGAATCTTTCCACTGTCTCTTTAACATCTCATGATTTTAAAAGGTTTTAATTTTGGTGCAACAAGGGTGACTAGCTGCCATTTTATAGTTTAATATTTGCAGAGTACTTTACAGATATCTCATTTTATTTTCAAAACAATTCTGAGAATTAGGCAACATCACTATTGCTATCTTAGAGCTGAGGAATCTGAGGCAGACAGGCTAAATGGCCTGTCCAGAATCATATAGCTAGTAAGTGCCTGAGGCATGATTTGAACTCAAGGCCTTCAGATTCAAGACCCAATATTATTATAATATAGTATATAATGATAATAATATGTATTAGTATTATTATATAGTATATAATATTATTAATGTATATGTTAATATTATTCATAGAATATATAATAAATATTATATAATACATAAAATATAGTATATTATAATATATAATAATCCATTATATTGCTTATCTATGCCAAAGAATGGAATTCAGTGTCTCTAATGTTACCTCACAGCCACCCCCCTATCTTTTTTATTTTTGCTTTTTGGAGGGGGGAAGGAAGGGCAATTGGGTATTAAGTGATTTGCCCAAGGTCACACGGCTAGTTTTTGTGTTAAGTGTCTGAGGTCGAATTTGAAGTCAGGTCCTCCTGACTCCAGGGTTGGTGCTCTATTCACTGTGTCACCTAGCCGCCCCCCCATCTTTTCTTTTTACCATAACTACTCCCCAGTAAATCTTCTTCTACTGAAATCCTAAGCCACTCTATCTTTCTCCCACCCTTCTACCTTCTTATTCATTCCCTTCTTCCCTCAAGAATTATTTGGATTTTTTTTTCATAGATTTTTCCTTTTCTTCTGTTTCTTCTTTCACCACTGCGACTAATAAAGAAATATGTTTTACATGATCATACATATACAACCTCCAACAAATTGCTTACCATTTTAGTAAGAGGAGGGGGAGGGAGGAAAATTTGGAACTAAAAATCTGGTAGAAATGAATGCTAAAAATTATCTTTACGTATAATTAGAAAAAGATAAAATACTATTTAAAAAATAAGCTCACCTACATGCTGCTAACTAAAAAAAAAATAAAGAATTGTCCTGAAAGTGTTCAACAACAATACATACACACCACAAGTAGATGTCCTATTTCAATCTTGGTGCTTTATTAAGGTCTTTTTATTTTTATTAGATTTTTTCCTAATATTGAATGCTGTTGATTTTATTGAATTATCCTTTTATGTGAGTGTGTATAGAGGAAGGGAGGTCGTATTTGATTGGAATCTCCTGGAAAATTTTGTGTCCTCTTCAGTAGAGTAACATAGCAGAAAGGGCAATAGATTTGGAGCCAATAAACTTAACTTTGAACCCCTACTCTGCCACTAACTACCTGCGTGACCTTTAGCAAGACATTTAAGTGTTCCGTGGTACATTTTCTTCATCTATAAAATGAAATGCAGTTGAGTGGGGGAAGTGGAGAGGAATTAGATCGACCTTCTCCAAAGTTCTTTGATCACATGTCCCCTTCAGTTAAAAGCTTCCCAACCTATGTAAATTTTATGGGCTGTTTATTTTAATACTTCATTTTTCTTTATTTTAATACTTCATTGTCATAACTGAAAATAGCACGGCATTCCAAATAGATGTCATGATAACTGTGTGTTGTTGCATTTTTCATCTTATAGACTATAGACTAATACATAGGGAGAGAGGTGGTGCACTGGGCCTAGAGTCCTCTTACTGAGCTGAAATCCAACCTAAGACTCTTACTACCTGTGTGACACTTACTACATCTGTGAGACTGGGCAAGTCACTTGACCCTATTTGCCTCAGTTTCCTCATCTGTAAAATGAGCTAGAGAATGGCAAACCACTCAGTATCTTTGCCAAGAAAATCCCAAATGGGGTCGCAGAGAGTCAGATATGACTAATTACAATTTTATGTTTTTCCACAATTCTCCATTTTGGTATTTTCTTGAAAGTATCACATAAGAATACAATACAGTTCTTCCGAGCCTGTGGGAAATGTGGGATAGGGTAATAGGTATGATCACATTGATTTGTTTGGTTCTTTCCTTAGCCTTGGCTAGCAACCAGTCCATGACCTTATGGAAGTTACAGTTTTCTAATTTCTATAGTTTTCTAGATGGCTTTGGGTAACAGAGAAATTGGGGAGGAAAGCTAGGCGTCTTGGGGGTGGGAAAATGGTATTCTTTGGGTGGCATGGTGGGCAAGGGACTGTGTATACAATGATTGTCCACAGGGAACCATACAATATGGATCAATGACAAGGAAAATAAAAATTCAAGTGAGGGTGAAGAGAAGGCAGAAAGTCATCTTTTTTCATCAGGATGCTTCCAGGTCTGGGGTCTCAGGGGGGAGCCATCTGCTTCATGAAGTCCACTCCCTTGGAACATCTGGGTCAAAGGCATCCATCCTTAATCATCATCTACAGTGTCCAGCTTGATCTATTTAAATTCAGAGATATGTCTTCTTGAACCCATAACTTAAGTGTTCTTAACTGGGCTATTTGCTAACAGTACCTGGAATGGGGTCTTGTTTCTAGCACAGATTTGCAGAAGTTTCTGCTAGTAGATTCATTTTCTAATTTCTAAGCCACTTTAATGCTGCTTAAACCTACTAGTAATAAAACTTAGTATGATTTAAGATACCTTTACAAAACCTAATGACATTGGTCTTCTGGTAATCATTTCATGTGGTGGAAACCTGTTCAGTCCTTAAGGAGTTAGCCTTATAAACATCAGAGTTATAGGAAAAACATCTAATTAAGCTACATCTAACTCCTCTGAAAGTTTAAAGAGTTTTAATCTTCACATACCATTTGTTTTTTCTATCTGTATCTGAACCCTTTATGTGATATGGATATCTAGAAGCTAGAGGAAGAATCTTTTTTTCTTTTTCTTTTATTAATTTTAATTTTTTAATTTATAGAATGAAACAAGCATTTCCATAACATAGCATAATAAAAAAGATGATTGCACATGAAACTACAAATCTATTATGCACAATTTGCTATTCCTTTTAAGTATCTAATAAAGTTAACATGTAAATTTCTTTGAGAGTAAAAATTCATGAAGAATCAATGGATCCATGAGGAACCTGAATGTGAATATTCAAATGGAATATTGCTTACAGTATAAAATTTAAAATATATCATTTAGAACAATCAGCTTCACTTGACTTTTTCCATTATTTTGTCATTCATTCTGTCAGAAGTTTTAAGGCTACTAATATAATTATAGTTATCATAGGTCCTTTAAATATATTTCTCTACCCAGTGAAATATTTGACAACCAATCACATATATCTTAGTTCTCAAATGGAAGCAGTCTAATCTTGTTGTGTTTCCCAAAGTGAAATTTATTATTCTATTAAAAATTAAAACTTTAGCATCAGGGGCGGCTAGGTGGCGCAGTGAATAGAGCGCCGGCCCTGGAATCAGAAGGACCTGAGTTCAGAGCTGGCCTCCGACACCTAATCCATACAAACAAAAACCTAGCCGTGTAACCTTGGGCAATTGGGGTACTTAACCCCAATTGCCCTAAAGGGGCGGCTAGGTGGCGCAGTGAGTAAGAGTGCCGGCCTCAGAGTTTGGATGACCCGAGATCAGATCCGGCCTCAGAAAATGAGCACCCACGCATAAATAATGACTAGCCGTGTAACCTTGAGCAAGTTACTTAACCCCAATTGCTTTAAAAAAAAAACAAACAAAACTTTAGCATCTTTATCACATTGCATCTTTATCATAACCCCCTTTGAGGATATATATTATCCTCATGATATCCAGAATGGATATAATATGGACCTAATCTTATACATGAATATATATCTATTAACCCAATGAGCAAGGAGATATCAAATCTAAGAACTAAGCTTCCTCAACCACCGAGATGAAGAAGTTAATAATTACTGGTCACAAATTCAGAGCAGTGAAATCAAACCAGGAGACTTCATTATAGCAGTTCATAGATATGTGGTGATTATAATAATAAGATTCATTATAAAACATTTGCAGTTCTTCTATGATAGTCAGAGAAATTTGGTCACAGATTAAATTATCATAGGTATTCCATGGGAAAACTCCCTTAGCTCTGTCTGATTTCAGTTAAAAGTCATAGGTACTTTTTGGGACAGCCAATCATGTAACAGAGTTTCACATTATTCCTAGGTATCATAGCCAGGCTCAGAATCAACCAGGTGGGAAACATTTCTGCTCAAAAAGGAAATAGCGCAGTGATTCAAGAGAAACCTGCTGTCACCTTTCAAGGTTGTCTTCTCAAGCTTCATAGTCATTTATATCCAGTAGTGACATTTCTCAGCTCACACTTTCTTTGAGTAGATCATCACATAGTTATCCCTGAATTCCAACTCAGAGCAATACAAAACACAGTACCACGTCACATAATAATTTCCATTGCTTACAGTTTAGAACAGGTTACAGTTGCTTTTTTGTGTTTTAGCAATTAATTAGCAATAAATAAAGACATATACCTTTAGTACTTATTACATACAAAGTTTTTCCAAAAGCAATCAGTCATCATTTTTTTTCTAGTTTAAAGACATCCTAGTATTAAAATAAATCATTAGAAATTAAGAAACAATCGTATTCAGGAGTTTTACCCATATAGTGAATACATCATAGTCCATGCAAAACCCAGAAAAGCAATGGCTACTGTAAGACCTCAAACTGATAGATATCTATATCTTGAGGTATTACATATTAACCCTGAAGCAAAAATAAAATCTTTAAAATTTGGGTCTGTCTGTAGGCCCAAGATGTGACTTCAATACATACTATTCTAGGTGCCTTCCATAATTTTCATAACCAGTAGCCAACTCATTGTAAAAATCACTTCTATAATATAAGAAAACTTGTTTTAAAAACCCTCTTGCCCCCAAATTTTGGTTGTGAATGTTTGTGATGGAGAAGGACTTCTCAGTTTCTAAGTAAGTCAATTCACTATTTTAGAATTTCACAACATTCTTTCCGTAACTTCTTTCCCAGAGAATATAAGATTTTATGATTTCGTAAAGACTGAAAATCTGGCAAGACCTCAAAGAACTTTGTAGACGAGGATCTGCAAGGTCTTTTGTACTTTTCCCAAACACTAAATAGTTATTATTATTCATTTTAAAGGAAGATATACCCACTTAAATACTTGAGGGTTTTTTAACCATTATTTCAAAAGCTTCTAATAAACAATAGTTTAAATTCATAATTTCACAGCATTTCAATCATGTTAATCTCCTAATAATACAAATGCAATACACTAGGTATAATTTTACAAATTAATAACATTTCTTATACAATGGTTTCACAAAATCACATTATAGAATAAATTAGGAACATAATAACAAAACAATATTAGGGACTCAGAACATGAAATAAAACTTATTGCTACTCACATGATATCAATTCAGTTAAATGCATTTCTGAATTACTTTACGTAGAGAATAATTTCATTTGTTTATCAGTTCTGAAATTCTATACTAGCTGTATTCAGAGAGCAGTACAGAGTAATTAAAATCAAATTGCTTTTAGAGTTCCAAAAATGGCCTCAGCCATTATCATTCAGAACACAGATACATCATACTATAAATTGTAATTGTCTCTAATTAATTTATCAAAGCCCAACATAAAACCAAATCTTAAATTGTTCAACTTTAAATATCACTACATAATTCACGCTACTTTTCTACATCAACAAGAAAATCAAAATTAGTTAAATGAGGTTTGAAAATCATGAGATATCTAAAAAGTCGCTTTGACTATCTCGGGAGGAATACCCTATGCAATAATAATTTTACAAGCATGGAAACCTTCCTATTCTCTTCTTATCCAAAAGAGATATAAAACTTAAACATTTCTGTAGAACTGTACTGTGTTTGGCCTTTTTTTTTTTTAATTTAAACCAATGCAGGATACTTTGATAGCTAACAAAGATGAGGACATTGTATGGCACCCACTTATGTGGAAAGTCACTGGTTTTACATTAATCCTTCAGGAAATGAAAGTTGAATTGCACTTTAAAAGAACACACCTTTTCTGCTTCTAAGAACAATTTTTTATACTTCTCATTAACCTCTCATTGAGTTTCATGTTCACACTATATTATATATATATATATGTTATATATATATGTATATATTATATATCACACTATCCAACTTCCTCCAATTATCCTTTCTCCAGTCTCTGATCAAAGCCCTATAAATCATACCTCTCTGCTTCCTAATTATGTCTCACATCATCTTCAGTTTACTCTTATTCCAATGGGTCTCTCCTTTGCAAATTTAGCACCTAAGTTTTTACACAGTATCAATTAATTGTAAAACTTTTACTTTTGAATTTTTAAGAGCTTACAAGTCTATTCCAATTTCTTTTAGATGATTTTGCTTCTAATTTGCCTAAACAATTAAGTTTCATGGAATAAATGATACATAAAATACATGGAATAAATGATACATAAAATAAAGTACAGTGGCAAGGCAAAACATTCTCCCAAAATTAAATTTTGCTTATTCTCAAGTTACTTCTTGATTTAAAACAAAACAACAAAAACACCTGTTTCTAAGGTGGAGAGAAGAGTTGATGATTTGGTTTTTAAGTACCAGATACGTTTATGAACTGCAAATTACAAAAACACTTTTTCCTTTTCTCTCTGTTTTTGGATTTCACTGATAAAAGTTTCAAGGTAGTTTTAGTTTTCTTTATTCTCTAGTTGGTAAAATTGCCTTCTTTTCTTACACTAACATCATCACTCTATGAGGGAGAGAGAGACAGAGGAGTGTGCTGTTTGTATGTGAGACTGTTCTAAGGAGCTGCAAATTCCAAAAACCCATTAGGATACTTAAGTATCCATTTTTTCAAAATTGCAACTACATTTTCATCATAATTTTAGAAATTCATGGTAAACATATTTTCTTTCAGTTTGCAAATTCAGTTTCTAATTAGTTTACAAATAATAAAAATTTCTGTAACCTGGAAGCAATTTTTTCCCATTGTATTTCCTTAAAAAGCTTTAAGACCCTTGGCTGTTTCTCTCATTCATTTCTTTTTTTTCCCCATCTCCAAAGGTATCAGTAATCCTGTTTAGAGTAGGGAACTTCATTAAAATTTTATAAATGTAGTAATTTGTCAGGACTGAAAACTCCCATCATTTGGCCATTGCTGTATAGGATTTTCATAGTATAACCATTTCATACATGATACAAAGATATAATACACTTTATAGATTGATCTTCCCAGGTCATGAATAAAATTTTCACCATGCTGGCTAATGAGGTACCAAGCTCTGGGGTACTTAGTGAATTTCCCATAAATGGGTTAGTCTATCTGGGGTTAAGCCTATATTGCCTCCCTAGAAATTACTCTTAGGGAGTTCTCATGGGTTAGTTTACAACAGGCTCAGCCTGTATCCTATGAATAGATTATTCTAAGAACCCAGGATTTCCAAACCAAGTCTGTTTCTCCTCTAGGTCGGCAACTCTAGAGAGTCTATCCAAGACTCTACTTAAGGAGTCTTAAAATGCAACAAACACAGAGAGGAAAGACAAAACTGAGAGGATGGAGAGAATAAATAGAATGGAAAAGAAAAAAAAAGAATCTCTTCTGTTGAGGCATGTGTGCTTTTGTGAACAGAATGTTGGAAAACAGTTTATTTACTCATAGTAATTTCTAAATCTCCTTTATAGACTATGGATGCCCTAAGTATATAGATGAAGAATTGACATAGCAATTTTTAAAAATTATTTTATTTTATTTTTATTTTTTGCAGTGGGGAGGGCAGGGCAATTGGGGTTAAGTGACTTGGCCAAGGTCACACAACTAATAAGTGTTGAGTGTCTGAGGCCAAATTTGAACTCAGGTCCTCCTGAATTCAGGGTTGGTGCTCTATTCACTGCACCATCTGGCCACCCCAACACAGCAATTTTCTAAGCTTTGTAACTCTGACTGGCTGGAACCTAAACATTCTGCCTCTGTACCCTAGACAGGAGTAATTAACTCCTAGAAATATTTCCCCTCAAGACATATAAGACAAGAGTTAAACAAAAAAAGCAGAAGCCCTTCAAATTTTTCCCTCACACTACAGCTGCACCCAAAATATTCCTCTCTTATAATAATGAAATAACACTTGATAACACCTTGATAACATTTTTACTTATCCCAGATCTCCTGATGCAACTATTAGCTGCCTGGTTTTTTCTGGATTGGAAAAGTGAAAAGAAGAAAATCAATAGTAGAAAACTACTAATGTATGAGGGGTGGCTACATGGCGCAGTGAGTAAGAGCACCAGCCCCAG
The DNA here is from genome assembly GCA_011680675.1 of Gymnobelideus leadbeateri. NCBI lineage: Eukaryota > Metazoa > Chordata > Mammalia > Diprotodontia > Petauridae > Gymnobelideus > Gymnobelideus leadbeateri. Next base: position 88,357 of record WOXC01009771.1, on the reverse strand, counting down.
CCTCAGTATGACCCGGCACCGGTCCTGGCCTCAGAAAATGAGCACCCACCCATAAATAATGACTGGCCGTGTAACCTTGAGCAAGTTACTTAACCCCAATTGCTTTAAAAAAAAAAGAAAAAGAAAACTACTAATGTATGTAAGAATGATTTTATTTTAAGTGCACTCTCCAGGCTCTCCTCTCAAAAGAGGAAGAAGGGCTGGGTGTACCATCTTCAAGAAGCCCACTTCTGACACCAAAAACTGGTAGAATAAAATTTGAAGTCGACTCTCAGGGGTCACTACTTATCAATCTCTACTGGGTTCATGAGGACTTGGTCAGTAGGGAAGCAGAGGGCAAAAGGTAAAGCAACAACCAGCTAGGTAAACACTCAAATGGGAACATTTACAAGGCTATAGAACAAAAATAGATTTTTATATATACTGTTTTAAGGCAGCATTCTATAGCATTAGAAAGAATAGTTAAAACAATCCCAAGAAAGGTCAACTTTAACATCACTTAAATTGCAAGAAGGGGTGGGCAAAGGATTTCTCAGGTCAAGGTTTCCAGAACAAGATTTATCTCTGGATGCATACATTTTTCAACTTATGTAATATAAAATAAAGCATGTTATCTTCACAGCTGTAGCCTACAATTTTGTATTTTTCCACAACTGCATTTCAGTAAATCACAATACTCATTTGTCAATATTGTTCACCAATTATTCAAAGTCTTTTTGTTGAAATATGAATAATAAAGAATGTAATTATTCTCACAAATTAATGTTGTTACATTTTTGTGTTTTTAAGAATGAATTTTGAAACTTTGAAATATTTTTAAATGGGTTAAAATGTATATACAATATGCATATATATATAATATACATGTGTAATATGTTAAGATATTACAGAAACATTCCAACAATCCATTTTCAAAATGTCATCTCTATAGCATGTTATTGTTGTTCACTTTATCTCATTCTTTGTGACCCCATTTGGGGGTTTTCTTGAAAAGGATATTGGAGTGGTTTTCCATTTCCTTCTCCAAATTATATTACAAATGAAAAACTGACGCAAAAAGGGTTAAATGATTTGCCCAGGTCACACAGCTAGTAAGTGTCTAGGACCAGATTTTAACTTGAGAAGATGAATCTTCATGATTCTAAAATATCCACTGCTCCATCTAGTTACTCCCTCCATATTTATGAATTTCTGTCAAAAAGTAGATACTTTCTCACTTGTTAAAAGTCCACCTTTGTCTGCAATCCTAGATGTATAGGGAACTAATGCCAATATAATAGGATAAAAGCCATTCCACCAATCACTACTAATAAGAGAAATACAAATCAAAACAATTCTGAGATTTCATCTCAACCCCAGTAAATTGGTAAAGATGACAAAAATCAGGAATGGTCAATGTTGTTGACACATTAGCAGTGATTAGTAGAATTGTGAATTGGCCCAAATATTCTGGAAAGCAGTTAGGAATTCTATTAAGACAGCGGTTGAAATCTCCATACCTTTTTGATTTACTAGGACACTATACACAATTTCTTCAAAAGACATAAATGGAAAAGACAATTTAAAAGGAATATCATGTAATTATAATAATTAAGCTAGGCCCTGAAAAAAAGCATAAAACAATATATCACCTTGCATTCTGCAGCATAAATTCTGGCGCTCTATCTTCCAACTCACCCTTGACTTAGGAGTTGAATGTCCAGGGGACAGCTACCACATGCTGTCTTGTAAGTTATAGGGATAGCCCAGAGACACTTTGTTTTTTTCTTACTCTAGAAGCTCACAAGGCCCTACCAGTACACTATCTCTAATCATTGCCAGGTGAGATCAATGAGCTAGCCAAACTGAATTAGCATTTAGTTAGAAGGATTTCATAAGGACACATAAAAAAGGACAGTTTTTACCAAACATGCCTCTCAAGACTGTGACACATTCTCCCACCAGTATATACATAATACAGTTAAGGCAAGCTCAAACCTATAGTGACGCTATAGGAAAATGGTAAATTCACATCTCTTGATTATTAGAAGTCTTTCACATATTCCTCACAGAGTTCTCCTTAAGCAAGCTCTTCCCAGAGTCCTGAAGCTATCATTCCTCTGTATATCTAGTTTGGCTCACCATTTAGACTCTGCTGTCAAATGTTCTGGAGATGCTGCTAGGATGCCCATAGGTAGTCCAAAATATTCTGGCTTTTCAAAATTCACAAGGTTGAAATGTAGGAGGGAGACACACAAATTTCAAACAATGTGAAAGAGAGCTCCGAACAACTTCTGGAGCCACAGCACCCACAGAATGGCACAGAGAAGCTAACCTCCTGCTGAGGACAGCCCAGCAGCCCTGCAGGGAGTGGCCAGCGCAGCACTCTGAGAGCAGGAAGCACAGCACGCTGGGAACCGACAGAGAGCCCGCAGAGCCGAGACCAGGTCCGAGGTTTTAGCCCCAGGGCGGCCAGGCCTTCAGCCAGCTGGTGGAACCCCAGAACACCAGCAATTGTGGCGATTCCAGAATTATCAGCACAGATATGCCTAGGACAAAGTGAGAGGTTAGTGCCCTATCGACTTTGGAACCAGTATTTGGGGAACACGTGGCTTCCTCCCCTGGGGGTAAAAAGCTGCTGAAGAAACAGCTGCACAGAAGCCATTTTGCAGCATCAATAGTGGCTCTAGCTCCTGGTCTGCAAACTGTAGGAAGATCGAGCAATCAGTCTGGGGATTAATCGCTTTTGCTTTAAACTGCCTGGATCTGGATTGTGGTCTGGGGGGGAAGTTTGGGGTGGGTATCCAACTTGCCAGAGTGGGTGGAGGCTTTACAGAGGCCACCCAACTGGCAGAAGTTGTGAAGACCCCACGTTTAGGCAGAAGCTCCCCTGTCTGGTGGCAGAGTCCTACTGTGGCAACAAGCCCAAAAATCAAGTAATTAAGTGGCAATATGCCTAGGCAAATGAAACAAAATAAACAGAAAAGTTCAACATTGGACTCCTATTCTAGGGGCAAAGAGGCTCAAAGCATGGAGGAGGACTGTGAGGTCAGAACTCCTGCACCAAAAGCCCCAAATGAAAATACAAGCTGGCTACAGGCCATAGAGGACCTTAAGAAGCAGATAAGAGAAGTGGGGAAAATTTGGGAAGAGAAATGAAAAAGATGCAAGAAAAGTATGAAATGACAGTCAACAGCCTGACTGAGAAAAATAACACCTTAAAAAATAGACTAACTCAAATGGCAAAAGAGGCTCAGAAAGGCAATGAGGGGAAGAATGCCTTAAAAAGTCGAATTTGCCAGATGGAAAAAGAATCTCAAAAGCTCACTGAGGAGATTCATTCCTTCAGAGTTAGACTGGAGCAAATGGAAGCTAATGACTATGAGAAATCTAGATGCTGTTAAGCAGATCCAAACAAATGAAAGATTAGAAGGCAATGTGAAATATCTCATGGGAAAAACCACTGACCTGGAAAATAGATCCAGGAGAGATAATCTAAAAATTATTGGACTACCTGAAAGCCATGATCAAAGAAAGAACCTAGAAATCATCCTTAAAGAAATTCTCAAGGAAAACTGCCCTGATGTTTTAGACCCAGAGGGAAAAATAGAGGTTGAAAGAATCCACAGATCACCTCCTGAAAAAAATCCCCAAAAGAAAACTCCCAGGAATATTATAGCCAGGTTCCAGAATCCCCAGATCAAGGAGAAAATACTACAAGCAGCCAGGAAGAAACAATTTCAATATTGTGGAAACACAATCAGAATAGCCCAGGACCTGGCGGCTTCTACACTGAGGGATCGAAGGGCATGGAATATGATATTCCAGAGGACAAAAGAGCTGGGAATGAACCCAAGGGTCACCTACCTAGCAAAACTGAGTATCTTGTTTCAGGGGAAAATATGGTCATTCAGTGGAATAGAGGACTTTCAAGCATTCTTGATGAAAAAAACAGAGTTGAAGAGAAAATTTGACATTCAGACACAAGAAGCAAGAGATGCTTGAGAAGGTAATCAAGGAAAAGAAATCAAAAGGAACTTATCAAAATTGGACTATTTACATTCCTACATGGAAAAACAATAACTGTGTTTGATGAAACCTTTCTCATTATGAAAATAATTGAAGAAGGGTACATGGCATATGTTCACAGGTATACATGGATAGAGGGCACAGGTTGAATTTGATGGGAAGGGATGATTTTTTTTTTGGAGGGCAATTGGGGTTGGGTGACTTGCCCAGGTTCACGTGGCTGGGTTTTTGTTTTTGTGTTGGGTGTCTGGGGCCAGATTTGAGCTCGGGTCCTTCTGGCTCCGGGGCTGGCTCTCTGTTCGCTTCGCCACCTAGCCGCCCCAAGGAAGGGATGACTCTTAAGGGGTGAAGTCAAGAGGTGAGGGAGGAAAGTGGCAAGAGGAGATGGAGAGAGACAGGGTAGGACAAACTATCTCATGTAGAAGAGGCAAGGGGAAGTAGTTGCAGGGGAGGGGAAAAACAGGAAGGCAAAAAGGCAAAAGCATATTCTCATTGAAGTTGGCTCAAGGAGAGAATCACATACATACTAAATGGAATATCTTACCCTCACTCACTCTCCTGAGTAGGGGAAAGGGGGATGAGAGGGGGGATGATGGAGGGGAGGGCATTCTGGGGAGAGAGGAGGTTAGAAGTACCCACTATCAAAGAGGGACAGGATCAAAGTAGAGAATGGACCAGGTGGGAGGTGAGACAGGTGGGAGGGAAATATAAGCAGTCTTTTACAATATATCTACCATGGTAATGTTTTGCATAGATATACATGTACAACACATACTGAATTGCTTATCTTCTCAGAGGGAGTGGGTGACAAGGGAGAAAGGGAATGGATCTGAAAAACGAAGTTTTAAAATTAAATGTTTCATAAGATGTCCAGGCAGTGGGGCTCAGAGATTCATCTTGCCCTAATGGCAAAGTCGAAGGGGGTATGGGAGAAGATATGGGAGAGAGCAGATTGGATGAGGGGATATCTGGTGGGACTGCTATTCTGGGGTGGTGGGTAGGGAAAGAACGGGGAAAAATGTAACTCATAAATCTGGTGGAAATGAATGATGTAAACCAGAAGTTAATAGAGCATTTGATTAAAAAAAAAAAAGAAATGTAGGAGGGAGAAAACAGAGACTCTTCTCTTCCCTCTGATACCTTTCTCTCAAGTATCACCCCATTCTGAGACCCAGCTCTCTCATCTAGGCTTGCCATATACTAAAATGCTGGAATCTAATTTGACTTACTATTTGATAAATGCTCCCAAAGGTGTGACTGAGCCTCTTTGGTAGTATCCCAAACCATCTAAATGACTCATCTTTATTCTATAGAATTTCTCCTTTGCAATTTAGTACACAGTCCTGATTAATTGTAATACTATTACCTTTTGGGGTTCCTAAGAGCTTACAAACACATGACTTCTTCCTAATTTTCTTTGGTGACCATACTCCTAGTTTACCTAAACAATATATTATGTTCTAAAAAACTTTGAAAGTTCTACTTCAGCCTTCCCAATAGATTTTCCTTTTTCCTGATCACCTCTTCCTCTTCCTGTCATTGTGAACATTATCCAGGGTCTAGGCCCAGGCAATGGTGGGGGTGGAATAGATGGTCCCTCCACATGGACCCATTTTTGGTTTAAATCACTCTTTCCATTCCTTAATTAATTTTTTCTCCCTTTTAAGTTGCTCCCTGATTTAAACAAGCTTTTCCTCTTTTCATGGTCAAGAAAAGGTTAATAGGCAAACTACATATCTATTTCTTTTTCTTTCTAGGATTACTTTCAAACTAGTTGCTTTCCTTCAATACACTAAAAGAATAGGTCAATTAATCTTCAGAGGAACATGTTCTAAACAACATCTTTGATGCTGAATTGTTCTTCAGTCATGTCAGACTCTTTGTGATCCCACTTTGGGTTTTCTCAGCAAAGACAGTGGAGTGCTTTGCCATTTCCTTCTCCAGCTCATTTTACATATGAGGAAATTGAAGCACATGGGGTCAAGTGACTTGCCCAGGATCACACAGCTAGCAAGTGTCTGAGACCAGATTTTTTTTGGGGGGGAGGGCAATTAGGGTTAAGTAACTTGCCCAAGGTCACACGGCTAAGTTTTTGTTTGTGAGTGTTAAGTGTCTGAGGCTGGATGCGAACTCAGGTCCTTCTGACTCCAGGGCCAGCGCTCTGGAGTCTACTCACTGCACCATCTAGCCACCCCTGAGACCAGATTTTAACTCAGAAAGATGAGTCTTCCTGATTCCAAGCCCTGTACTCTATCTACTATACCAGCAATTATCTGATGTAAGAGTTATTTTGCCCCTAAAATTTTCAAAATTTAAATCTTATTTTTCCTTAAAACAAATTCTACAGAATGGTACCCCCAAACTCCCTAAGATATTTCAGCATATGTTAAGTTTCTGCAAAGTGCCCTATCAAATAGGACAAAGCTGGGGGAAGTTGCTAAAATTGCACAAAATCTCAAGAGTTTGTCTCCTACAATCTTAAAATGACTATTTTCCAAACTCCTTCATGATTAATATCTAATCTCCTTAATCTTCAAATCTTCAAAATCTACTAAGATGTTTTCAGCAATTCTACAAACCAGAAGAAAAGTTTTCCTTTCTCTGATTATCTCACTTTATCTCTGTAATCCCAACATGGACAAGACTGAATGACAGAGAAGAAATTATCTTTCAAGGTTTTTTTTCCTTTTTAATTTCATCTCCCCACTGAAAGCGTAATGTAGGAGTTAATCCTATTTATTGGGACAGAGAGTTTAGTATCTGGGAGAACTGCATCAAGTAGGAAACTGCATCAGTCTTCTCCAGCACATTAAACTCTTCGGCTTCAGCTTTTCAGCAGTCTTTCTGTCTGGCTGCATTTCCCCCTTAGAAATCTTTCAAGGTAGCAGAATCTATAAATACTAAACTTGACATGAGACAAAATGTTTTGCTTTTTTCAAAGAAACAAAAACACAGACAAAACAATAAGTCACGTACTTCCTAGCCTCCTCATCTCTTACTGAAAGTCTAATTTCAAAACCTTTCATTTGCCACCAAATTGGGGACCCATTTGGATTTTATGGAGTTTAGCTTAATCTGATAGCTCTGTATTTTAGCACCCCCTTTACTCCTGTGTGGGAAGTTCCAGGTCAATAAGAATTTCTCTAAGGGGGTGGTAATTTCTTCCCTTGGACACATGTCAAAAGAAATTTTATCCAAAGGGGAACCATTTGATATTTTACTATTACTGGAACGTATCATTTATTAAAGGGAGCAACACTTCCCCAAGCTTCAAAGTGTGAATAGACCTTCTCCGGTGCTGTTGGGGGTAAACTTCAGCCTTTATACGACCTTCAGGATAGGAGTAAACCTTATCTTAGATCAGAAGAATTTAAAATCAAGGGGAGTTTGACCTCTGGGGGCAATCTTCTATGAAAAAACTCAGCAAGATTAACTGGGGTACTTTAGGGAGTTTTTACAAAAGGCTATCCTCCTGGGGACTGGAGTTTTGATGACCTTGCATAAAAAACTGGCAGATGAAGTCTGAAATAACTGAGGAAACAAAGGTTAGAGTTTCTGAGCATATGAATTTATTAAACAATGAATGCCAATTGCATAACAAATTGGGACCAGGACTCCTTAGCTTGGCACTGGCCCCCAAATACAGGGGAAACAGATTCTTATGCAGTAAAAGCAATTGATCAAATAAGACCAAGTAATTAAAATGAAACAATTAGCTAGGATACAAAATTAGGTAATCTGATTTCTAATTGGAGGAAAGATGAAAGGTTTTTTGAGTTGGGAGGGGGAAAGCAAACAGTTTCAGTTCCCTAAAATCACAAAAAAAAAAATGTCCCACTGCCCCTAAGTGTATGTATTCAATCAAAGTAACATGGAAACAATACTTGGTTGACCAGAATGGTGCCAGTGATAAGACATATGGGTTGCTTGAGATGTATAAGTATGAGAAAACTCCTTGCATCTGACTTCAGTTCTGACTGGGTTTCTGGGTAGCATAATTTAGACCCTTAGTCAGGGCAGCTAAGTGGTACAATGAATAGAGTACTGAGCCTGGAATCAGGGAAGACTTATCTTCCTGAGTTCCAATCTGGCCTCAGATATTTATTAGCTGTGTGACCCTGGGCAAGTCACTTAATTCTGTTTGCCTCATCTGTAAAATGAGCTGGAGAAAGAAATGGCAAATCACTCTGGGGTCTTTGCCAAGAAAACCCCAAATAGACTCATGAAGAGTAAGACATGACTTATGTAAACAACAAAGGTCCTTTTTTAAGGGTGTCTAAGCAATAGGTAGAGATGGTTCGGGTTCCCAGCAGTGGAGAAACATTGTTCAAACAATGCAATGAAGTTTTCTGACAATTTCCATAAATAAATAGAATTTTTCTCACAAGAGAAATTGGACTAAACTCATAAAATAGAAAGGAAAGGAAGCTAGCTCCAGAGTGAGTCACAAGATGGAGTCGGTGTAGTCTGCTCAATTCCCACAATTCCCTCATGTCTGAATTGTGAGCCAAGAACAAGCTACGTGGGCATAACAAGGAAAAGTAGCCTCAGGACTCTGGGATGAGCCTAGCAATAAGCTACACCATGCTTAAAGTGAGCTGTGAGGAGTCCATGAAGGGGGGGAAGATGTGAAATAATCAAGAGATGTGGATTTACCCCTTTGCTATAGGCTCTCTATAGGTCTGAGTTTGCATTTCTTTCAATTCTGTATATACTGGTGGGAAAATGTGTCACAGGCTTGAGAGGGATGTTTGGTATGAACTGTTCTCACTTGGTCTCCTTAGGAAATCCTTCTAACTAAATGCTAATTCACGCTGGCTTGTTCATTGATATCAGCTGGTAATCACTGGGGACAGCATACTGGTGGGGTCTTGTGAGCTACTAGAATGAAGAAAGGCTTTCTCTCTTGGGTTTTCCCTAGGATTTGTAAGGGGACATGTAGCAGCTATCCCCTGGACATTCAACCTCCTAATCCAAGGGTGGATTAGGAGATATAGTCCCAGAGTCTATGCTACAGAATGAAGAGAGATATATTGTCATTTTCTTTCTTTTTTCTGGGACCTAGTTTGACCACTATAATTACCTGGTATTCATTTTTAATTTTTTCAATTTGTCTTTTCCATTTTTGTCTTTTGAAGTCATTGGGTATAATGTTGTCTTGATGGGTCAAAAAGTATGGAGATTTTAATCATTGTCTGAATTAACATAGTTCCTAACTGCTTTCCAGAATGTTTAGACCAATTTACAATTCTGCTAACCATTGCAGATGTGTCAACAACACTAACCAGTCCTGACTTTCATCATCTTTGCCAATTTCCTGGGTTTGAGATGAAACCTCACAGGTGTTTTGACTTGCCTTTGTCTTATTAGTGATATGATGTAGTCCTTTGTATCATTGGTAATAGTTTATAATTCTTCTTTTGAGAACTGTTTGCTTTGGTGACTTTTCATTGTGGAATAGCTTTTGTTCTAATATATTTATATTAGTTCCCTATACATCTAAGATTGCAGACAAAAGTGCCCTTTAACAATGAATGAGAAAATATGTACTTTTTGACAGAAACTCATGCTATGGAGATAACATTTTGAAAATGGATGGTTGGTAATATTTCTATTATATGATTTATGTTGCTGAAAACAATGTGCCACTTAGAAAGCATACATACCAGAAACAGACTTTTTAATGTATTTAAAAATCTTCCAAAGACTCTGTTTTCATGGGGTTTATACCCATTTATTAAAAATACAGAAAGATAACACATTCACACAAAAATAACTGATATCAAAGGAGGTAGGAATTTACTGGCTCCATTTCAACCAAACTCTTTGCATAATTGATAGATGGGATTGAAAAATAATGATCATGACTAGAGCTGTGCAGCCATCTGCCCATCTGGGCACTTCTTCCATTTGTATCTTTGTGATGCATCATTTGCAATCATGATCATTATTAAAACCAAGCATCAAAATTAACCACACTTAAAATACACATATGTTAAAAAGCTTTTGATTGATAGGGGATATGATCAAAAAATTGTGGAGAAGGATGAAAAAATCACCTTCCTCCTTGGCTTTCCCTCTCCCACAACCCTGTCTCATTTTACATATGAAGAAAATGTAGCACCAAGTGTTAAGTGACTTGTTTGGAGTCATAGCTTTAGTAAGTGGTAGGGTAGGGATTCAAACTAGAGTCCTTTGGCTCCAAATCCATTGTTCTTCCTATTAGATTACCCTCCCAAAGAAATAAAAATTCTTCGAGGAGATTCCATTGACATAAGACCTCCCTCCCACATGAAAGGACAATTCAGTATTGTACTAAAACCCCAGATCAGAGTAGCACATCCTACTCTTGTGTGTAGGTTTTGCTGTTTGATACTTTCAGGAAAATTCTTAAAGGGAGAAGAAAATGAATGAGCAGGTAGGAGGAAAGAGGTGAAATTATAGAGTAGCTTAGATTGTAGGTTGGAGAAGACCAAGAGGGACAAGTAAGAGGGCATAAAAAAGGTGGGGGTGGTGTTGAGGTAGCATCAAAGACATTGAATTCCAATCTTTCTTTGGTTTTGGAAATCTAGTCTTATTAATTAACCTAAGCAGAAAGTCAATACAGAGGATAGAGCATTGGATCTTGAATGAGAAAGCTCTGAGTTCAAATTATGACAAAGGCACCTACTAGCTATGTGACCTTGGGCAAATTTATTAAACTCTACTCAGTTTCCTAAAGGTAAGATGGGGATAATAATAGCACCTACTTCTCACAATTTTTGTGAGGATAAAATGAGACAGTATTTGTAAAGAGCTTTGCAAATCTCAAAGCACTATATAAGGCTAGCTATTTACCCCCATTCCTAGAATATACCAAAATTAAAATCTTTTCAAATGATGAGGCATTAAAAACACAGTGGAAAGAATCTATAGTGCTTAACCACAACTTCTTCCAACATCTTTATAAACTCTTCCTAGTGACATACTACTCTTTAACAAGACAGTGGAAAAAATGTATAATTTTAAATATGAGAGATTTTGAGACTAAGAAGATCCTAGAATTAATGCTGCCCTTGACCATTACCATATAATTTTGGATTGTCTGAAAAATGGAAACAACATGAGATTTAAAAAACTCAATGTGACAGAGCTGGGATTTTCATTATGAAGGAATAGAATTTCCATCATAAATTGAGGCATGGTGTTTGAATGAGCACTGAGAAAGAAAAAATTTGTCATAATTAAGAAAAATGTGTTCTTGAAGAACAGTCTACTTTAGAAAAATACAATTATATTCAAAATCTTCTACTCCTTGGTATATAACATATCACAGGAGGCTAGAGGTGCATAAGACAAGCTTAGCTGTAAATGATCCTGATCACTCTGGGTTTGATTCTGGGATGTTTCTTCGAAGGATGCTAGCTGGAGGCTTGGAAAAGACCTTGGGGGCTATCTCATCCAATTCCTTGAAATTTAGAAATAGGGTATCTGAAGCCCAGGAAAGCTCAGTGACTTATTCAAGGCTACACAGGGGGCAACCATCAAAGGTGGCATTTCACTTCAAGTCTATTGTCTACAAAATCAATGTACTTGGCCACATTGCCTCTGGCATACTGTCAAAGTCAACAGCATGACACAGACCATCACTTGGGGAATCTTTAGGGTCACCAAGCCCCAATCCCTTTTCTTAGTGTGTTCCTGAGAGGTTCATTTGCTTCTTCCACACAATCCAATTAAAATTATATGAATTCCCTGGATGACTTTCTCTTCTACATTTTGGAAATCCACAGGTGAAGAAAGATTCTTTACTTCTCTTCCTGACTCATGCCAACTGCTCCAATGTGATGTCTAGGCTACTCTTCCATTTAGAGGAAGTCTTAGTATAAGAATTGAGACTCTTGTGTAGTTAGCCTTACATATGGCCTTGATATGAAAGAACCTTTAAATTTTTCTAATACACTAATTTATTATGTTGACTAAGGATATGTAAATCAAGCACTTGAGAAAACCCAGTATTTCTGGATTGCTTCAGAAAGGTCATTTTGGCTATTTGTTTCTAGGAAAGAAGTGTCTGAAAAGAGTCTTTCCTTGGGATAAAAAAATCAATAAAAGAAATGAGAACACATAGCAGGGAGGAAGGCAAGCCCAAATAATCTTGGAATCTTGACAGGGTCTCTACAAGACAGCCAAGTTGAACAGTAGATAGAGAACTTGGCTTAGAATTTGGAAGACTCATTTTTCTGAGTTCAAATCCAGCTTCAGACACTTACTAGCTATGGGACCCTGGGCAAGACACTTATCCCTTTTTGCCTCAAGAAGACTCATCTTTCCTGGGTTCAAACCTGACCTCAACAATTACTAGTTGTGTGAGCCTGGGCAAGTCACTTTACCCTGTCTGCCTCGGTTTCCTCATCTGTAAAATGAGCTAGAGAAGGAAATGTCAAACCACTCTGATATCTTTGCCAAGAAAATACCAAATGGGGTCCCAAAGAGTCAGACATGACTGGAAAACAAAGGAACATGTGGGCTCTGCACATATACATCTGGTGTGTGTGGTAGCCTTTTTTCTAAGAAGCAAATGAATCCATACTAAGTAATAAATGAATCAACAGCTGAATAACAGGCTTCTCTTTTTTTCTAAATTTTTTTTTCGAAGATGGCAGAGTAGAAATAGGACTTCCTGGGGCTCTGATTCCCACCTCCCCCAATTCATGTAAAAGCTGACTCTAAACAAACTTTGGAGCTACAGAACCCACAAAATGACACAGAGAAGCTAACCTCCCACTGAGGACAGCCTGACAGGCTGGCAGCAAGTGGCCAACGAAGCTCTCTGGGAGCCAAGCCCAGCCCCACACAAGCTGCAGGTTTTAGCCCCAGGGCAGGCCTGACCAACCACCGGATTACCAGCAGCTGTGGCAGTTTCCAGAATTATCAACACATAGATGCTAAGGACAAAATGAGAGGTCAGTGCAGTGTGGACTTTGGGATCCAGTAGTTGGGAGTGTGGTCAGCCTTTACCCCTGGGGCGAGAAGCCACCGAGGTGTGGCTGCTTCAGCTCCTGGCCTGCAGAGTGTAGGGGGCCCAAGCATCCAGTCTGAGGGGTAATCATTCTTGCTTTAACCTGCTTGGATCTGGATTATGGTCTAGTGTGGAGGTCCTGGGGGGTGTGACCAGCTTGCCAGAGCTTGTGGAGGCTTCAAAGAGGGCACCCAACTAATACCTCCAGCAGCCAAGAAAACCCCAGCATTTGGTATGAAGCTCCCCTGTCTGGTGGCAGAGTCCTACTGTGGCAAAAAGCCCAGGGGTCAAGTGATAGAGTGGTGACATGAGCAGGCAAAGGAAGCAAAATAAACAGAGCGACCCAACTTTACACTCCTATTTTGGCAACAAAAAGGATCAAAGTATAGAACAGGAGAAAGACAGTGAAGTCAGAATTCCTGCACCAAAAGCTTGAAAGAAAAATACAAGCTTGTTACAGGCCATAGAGGACCTTAAGAAGTAGATAAGAGAGGTGGAGAAAAATTAGGAACAGAAATGAGAAGGATGCAAGAAAATTATGAAATGATAGTCAACAGCCTGACTGAGGAAAATAACACCTTAAAAAATAGACTAACTCAAATGGCAAAAGAGGCTCAAAAAGGCAATGAGGACAAGAATGCCTTAAAAAGTCGAATTTGCCAGATGGAAAAAGAATCTCAAAAGCTCACTGAGGAGATTCATTCCTTCAGAGTTAGACTGGAGCAAATGGAAGCTAATGACTTTATGAGAAATCAAGATGCTGTCAAGCAGATCCAAACAAATGAAAGAATAGAAGGCAATGTGAAATATCTCATTGGGGAAACCACTGACCTGGAAAATAGATCCAGGAGAGACAATTTAAAAATTATTGGACTACCTAAAAGCCATGACCAAAGAAAAAACCTAGAAATCATCCTCCAAAAAATTCTCAGGGAAAACTGCCCAGATGTTTTAGAAGCAGAGGACAAAATAGAGGTTGAAAGAATCTACTGATCACCTCCTGAAAAAGATCCCAGAAAAGAAAACTCCTAGGACTATTATAGCCAGGTTCTGAAATTCCCAGATCAAGGAGAAAATATTACAAGCAGCCAGGAAGAAACAATTTCAATATTGTGGAAACACAATCAGGATTACACAGGATCTGGCAACTTCTACACTGGGGGATCAAAGGGCTTGAAATATGATATTCCAGAGGTCAAAGGAGCTGGGATTAAAACCCAGAATCACCTATCCAGCAAAACTGAGTATCATGTTTCAGGGGGAAATATCGTCATTCAGTGGAATAGAGGACTTTCAAGTATTCTTGATAAAAAGACCAGAGTTGAATAGAAAATTTATAATTCAGATACAAAGAAGCAAGAGAAGCATGAGAAGGTAAACAGGAAAAGAAATCATAAGAAACTTATCAAAGTTGAAGTATTTACATTCCTACATGGAAAAATAATAATTGTAACTGATGAGATTTTTCTCAGTATGAAAATAGTTGAAAGGAAAAAAATATATATATGTCTATATAGGAGATTATATGGGCACATGAAAACAGATGTGATATATGTTTACAGGTACACATAGATAGAGGGCACAGGACCAATTTAATAGGAAGGGATGATGCTTAAAAGGTGAAATTAAGAGGTGAGAGAGGAATATAATGAAAGGAGATGGGGAGAGACAGAATGGGGTAAACTATTTCATATAGAAGAGACAAGGGAAAATGGTTACAATGGAGGGGAAGAACAGGAAGGCAAAAGGTAATGGGTCAACCTTATTCTTATTGAATTCAGCTCAGAAAGGGAATGAAATATACACTAATTATCACCCTACAGGAGAGTAGGAGGGGAAGGGAATGAGGGGGGGATGGTGGAAGGGAGAGCAGGCTAGGGGGGAGGGAAGTTGGCAGCACCCACTTTTGAAAAGGGACAGGGTCAAAGTAAAGAATAGAACAAGCGGGAGGTGGGATAGGAGGGAGGGAAATATAGTCAGTCTTTTACAATCTATCTACTATGGTAATGTTTTGCATTAGCTACACATGTACAACCTATATTGAATTGCTTATCTTCCCAGTAAGGGTGGGTGACAAGGGAGGAAGGGAATGAATCTGGAATTCAAAGTTTTAAAATTAAATGTTTAAATATATATATATAATATATATATATATATATATATATATACTATTAGGAAATAAGATGTACAGGCACTGGGGCATAGAGATCCACCATGCCCTACTGGAAAAGTCGAAGGGGGTATGGGAGAAGATATGAGAGAAAGCATATTGGAGGATTTTGGGGCAGTGGGTAGGGGAAAAATGGGGAGAAAATTTGCAACTCAAAATCTGGTGAAAATGAATGATGTAAACCAGAAATTAATAAAGCATTTGAAAAAAAAATTTTTTCTCTACTTGAAAACAAAATAAGAGGAGTGAAGCCCAATATAAAGTCTCACTGATAGACCGTTGGGATCGATAGGACTCACTTTAAGCACACAGGCAGGTAAATTGGAGTAGATGACCACAAAAAGCTCCTGAGCCAAAATACATACTTTGCAGCCCTCATGTGAGGAGACCAGCCTGGGAAACAATCTTTAAATTCCCAACAAACAATGTTCTGAGTCTGAAAGCAAGTGATATCCAACTGGCCTGCCCTATTTAGCTTCTCATGGCAGGCTTTACCTATTTCCTGTTTGGACCCATGCATTTTTTCTTTAGCCATTCTTCAATAAGAACTGGGGGGAAAGAAACAGAAAAAAAGGAAATCCTGATAATGTTTTTTTTCCAATCCTAAATGTCACACCTTTGTCCAATGACAATTTGGTGAGTGTGAGACATGGTGAAATTAGATGATGGGTTAGACTTTGGCCCATGGATTATTGCAGATGGTCTTTTGGTTGGGTCAGATTCTTCAAGACTCCATTTGCTGTTTTCCTGGCAAAGAAACTAGAGCTTTTTTACAGATGAGGAAACTGAGGCAAATGGGTTAAGTGACTTGTCCAGAGTCATACTGCTAATGAGTGTCTGAGGCCAGATTTGAACTCAGGTCTTCCTTACTCCAGGCCAGGTACTCTATCCACTGTGCCACCTAGCTGCCCAGAAGATGATCAGGAAGAAATTTAAAAATGCCTTTTGTGAACTGTTTATGAAAAAACTGTGGGATGGAAGGGCCTGTCCAGCATAGCACCTAATCTCTGTAAGAGAACTGTTGTGATTCCAATCATTGGCATTAGATATTTTCAATAGAAATGGAAATGGAGGGAAAAAATGGCTTTTATTGGGCTAAGGAGAGACGGACAAATGTAACTGGGAAAATGGACATTGTCCTCTATAACAATAATATTGCAACAATAACAATTCCAATAATAATACTAATAATGGCTAGTATTTATACAGTCAAGTCCTGATTACCATAAATCCTGTAAAGTGGGCTCATTAGTTGAAATTGCATTCCATACTCTATTGGGTGTGAACCAATTACTATATTTTATGTAGTCATAATTTTGAATTGTGTGAATTTGAATAAATGTAATCACTTCATGGGATTCATCATTGCCACTAATCAGGATCTAGTTGTATAGAGTTTCAAGGCTGGCAAAGAGCTTTACAAATTTTATTTCTTTTGATCCTCCCAATAACAACAACCCTGGCAGATAGGGGCTGTTGTTATCCTCACTTTACAATTCAGTCCAAGATTAAGGGACTTGCCCAGGGTCACATACCTAGTAAGTGTTTTAAGGCTTTATTCGAACTCAGATCTTCCTTATTCCTGACCTAGAACTCTATCCACTGGGCCAGGCTTCCTCTAGGCAAACTCTGAATAGATGATCAAAAGGCTTGATCAGAGAATTCCAATTTCCCTTGCTACATACATTCACTTGCTATACAAGCCATAGGGGGCTGAATATTGGAATTTCTCTTTTTTTATTTAAATTTATTTTATTTTGAATTTATGGAATAAAGCATACATTTTAAATAAAAAAGATGATTGCACATGAAACTGCAAATCTACTCTGCAATAGCTCTCTTGCTTTCTTTCCTTAAACTCTTCCTTCTTTTTTTTAGAACTTCCTGCTATACTTCATGGAGACACAATCTATGTGAAAAAAAAAAAAATTAGCAATAACGGTAACTCATTGTTGACAATGACCCGCAGCAATGTCATGAAGCCCGTGAAAAAGCCAGCTAATCAATGACATGTGTAGACTTCAAAGACTGATGACTCAGCTGTCCCACTGGGAACCTGGGTGGTGGGAGGATCCTCAGCTGTGCAAATAAATAGGATGCTCTGGTCCCAACAAGAGCACAGAAGAGATTCAGACCTGTTACTCAAGTCTGACTCCTCCTTGCCAAGTCAGGATGGCATTCACTGCTGCATCTCTGCTCTTGGGTCTGTTGCTGACCATTACCAACTCCTCAGGCCACAGTAAGAATTCTTATTTCTATTTTTCTGAGTATCCCTTTGGGGGAAAAAAATTGAAATTGGCTAAGCAAGATGTACTTAGAGTCAAGTCACACTCCATTGCTAGACAGAATTTTGTTGTTGTTCAGTTGTGTACTACTCTTCATGGTGCTATTTCAAGGGTTTTCTTGTCAAAGATGGTGGAGTGGTTTATGCCACTTCCTTCTCTAGGAAACTGAGGCAAACAGGGTTAAGTAACTAGTCTATGGTCACCCAGCTAGTAAGTGTGTGAGGTCAGATTTGAACTCATAGAGATGGGTCTGTCACCTAGCTGCCCCACTGAATAGAATACTATTCAGTTCAAACTAAAATGAATTAGGTTCTCCTAGGGTTCAAGGTGTATTAGAAAGTGGCTTAGACTCCAGGAGAATTCTCTTTGAAGATAAAGGAGAAAGAAGTCAGGAAGGGAATGAGACCCCAAAATCATCATCTACCACCATGAAACAGCAATATTTCCATACTTTGGCCATCAGTCATTGGAATTTTCAGTTGCAACTCGTTGCTGTTGGGGCACTCTTCATAATAGCCCAAATGGAATGTTTTGAATTACATGTTATGCTTATGCAAATTGATTCACTTGGGTTCATTTGATTTATTGCAAAAGAAGTGTAATGCTATCAAAAAAAGTGTGAAAAGGGGAATAAGGAGAAAATAGTCTAGAGTTTTACAAAATCATGAGTAAATCTTATCATCTGATGATCAACCTAAAGTAAATATTCATAAAGTATTCCTAGAGAAATGATATAACCCTATACAACACATCAAGAATTAAAACATAAAAACCTCACTGTTTAGGATTATACTTTGAGAGGAAACTTTTAACTATAATGCCCATAAATATAGTTGGTTGAATAACTTGACAAAGTAGGGTACCTAGAGGAGTTATTTTTTTCATCTAAAGTTTTTTTTTAATTATGACTTTAAGAATTATGCCTAAAAAAAAAATAATTATGCCTAGGCTTGTCTCAGTGTCAGTTTAAAACAACGAGGAAACAAGAATTCTAACATTTCTAATTTTTGTAATATCCAGGATTTAATTCATTCCTTTAACATGTAATTTATAGTTCATAATTATCAGAATAAATGGGATGCTTTGGGGTATTTTTTTAATAGTTGTAATTGTTCCAGAGACCACACATGGCAACAACAGCTGTTCATGCATCAAGATGTCATCTGAGGTCATCCCTTTACACAAAATTGTGAAAGTTATTGTCATTCCACCTAAGGATGGTTGCAAAAATATAGAACTGATGTAAGTTGCAAGTAAGAAAATAAATTTCCCTTCTCCTAATTCCATTAAGTAAAATGAGGTCAATTGTAGCTGATCTTCTCTTGCATGCCTCCAAATGCAAAGACTTTTTCCAAGGTTACTTATCTTTTGTCATCCACCTCAAGGTTTGGAGGTTTCTTTGTTCCTTGCTATTCTCTGATGCAGGAAAGTAGAAATTTCTCAGTGTTATCTGGTGCTATTTGCTAAATAGTCCTGAGCTGGGGGCAGCTAGGTAGTGAAGTGAATAGAGCACTGGCCCTGGAGACAGGAGGACCTGAGTTCAAATTCAGACTCAGACACTTAATACTTAGTAGCTATGTGACCTTGGGCAAGTCAACCCCAACTGCCCTGTGTCCCCCCCTCTAAATAAATAAATGAATAGGCCTGAGTTCCATCAAAACTTACTCTTTTCAACTATCCAATATACCAGAAAGTAGTAGGCACTGATTAGTGCATATTGATTGGTTCTTGGCCGTGGTACCCACACCAGTGTGGTCACAGATCCACCCAAACATTGGAGAATAATACTGTTCTCATACCCAAAGAGCTACAAAACCATGCATATCCCTTGGTCCAGCAATACATCACTGCTAGTTCTCTATCCCAAAGAGATCAAAGAAAAAGGAAGAGAACCTATACATGCAAAATTATTTATAGCGGCTTCTTTGTGGTGGCAAGGATTTGGAAATTGAGCAGATGCCCATCAATTGTAGGTGCTCCTTGGTTCTCAAAGGCTATGACAACTGAGCGTAGGCTTGAACTGATTCTACCTAAGTGGAAAGACTTCAAGTAAAGTTCAGCAATTGGTTGACTTGCATCTGCCATTAAAGGGCAGCCTTGACCCACAGAGATAGTGGCAGAGCCAGGGTTTAGTTCTTGTTCTACAAAGCATTTCCTTTCTTTGAGAACACTGAATCTCAACTCAGGAGACCTTAGTTCAAATCCTAACTCCCCCACTTTCAAGTTGTAAGACTTCAGATGAGTTGGTCATCCCTTATGGGTCTCAGCTTCCACTTAATTCCCCTGGCTTCTGTTTCCTCATCAGGAAAGTGAGGGGCTTGACCACTGACTTCCCATGCACCATTAAATCTGACACTATGAAAAGTAATGGGTCTGAAATGACAGGGTTGGACTGCTTCTAGGTCCAATGTTCTGTGATTCCACAAATATCTCATACAAGTACTATTTACCCACAGTGGTTATCTCTTTGGCATGTCTTCCATGTCTCTGAAAATCTTAGTCCTTTTTGCTTATAATCTACTAAGAACCTGCCTTCTCCTTGACTGCCACTATAAGAAAAGAAAAATAGACTTTGTGTATAAATGTATATGTATGTATTATTGTGTGTGTATATATATATATATATGTATGTATGTATGTATGTATGTATGTATGTATAGACAATTATCCCTTACATGTCATGGGATTTAGAGGCACAGCACCCCCTGGATCTGGAAAATCTGAATAAAAATTTTTGGCCTTCTATTCACACCAGAGAAGTCTGAATTATTATGGCATTAAAAGATAAAATATGTTGACATTATATGATACTATACATATATTTTTATGCATTTCTGATTCCCTAAACTTTTCCTATACTGTCTGTTGGCCTTGGCGTGCTCTCTGCAGCTTCCACAAAACTCCCCCAAAATTCCCATTTAATTTCTTATGCCAACTCATGATACATTGCAACTGCAATGGGGAAAGTTGCAATATGGAAGGGATAACTGTATGTACACACACACACACACACAGAACAATGTTATGTTTAATGGCACTAACAGGAGACACAACAGCCCTCAGATAAAGGCTTAGTGCTGTGCTATGCGGCTCACATCTGTCTTCACCATGACTTTTTCATAAATAGTTCATAGAAGACATTTTTTTTATCATCTCCTGACCATCTGCTACAATCCACAGCCCAAAGTCTAGCCCATCATTCAATTTCACCTTGTCTCACCCTCATCAAATTATCATTGGACAAAGGTGGGGGCATTTAGGATTAGAAAGGAACATATTGAGGATTTCTTTTTTCTGTTTGTTCAGGTTCTTCTTGGCAGATATGAAAAATGTATGTGTGGATCCAAAGAGCAAATGGGTACAGAATGTCTTAGGTAGTTTATCAAGGTAGGTCAACATTTCTCAGATATATAGAGAATTAAGTCAAATTTATAAGAATTTAAGTCATTCCCCAATTTGTAAATGATCAAAGGATACAAACAAGCAGTTTTCAGACAAGGCAATCAAAGCTATCTATAGTCATATGAAAACATTCTCTAAATCACTACTGATTAGAGAAATGCAGTTTAAAAGAACTCTGAGGTACCACCTCACACCTACCAGATTGGCTAATATGACAGAAAAGGAAAATGACAAATATTGGAGGGATGTGGGAAAATTGAGGCACTAATGCATTATTACTGGAGTTGTGAACTGATCCAACAATCAGAGAACAATTTGGAACTATGGCCAAAGAGCTCTAAAACTGAGCACACCCTTTGAGCATACCACTACTGGGTCTCTATCCAAAATATATTTTTTAAAAAGGAAAAGGACTTAGATGTATAAAAAATATTTATAGCAGCTCTTTTTGTGGGGGCAAAAAAAGGGAAATAGCTAAACAAATTGTTGTATATGATTGTGGTATAAGAAATTACAAGCAGAATAGTTTCAGAAAAATCTGGGAAGACTTATATAAACTGATACAAAGTGAAGTGAGCAGAACCAGGAAAACACTGTACACAGTAACAGCAATATCGTAAGATGATAAACTGTGGATAACTTAGCTATTCTCAGCAATACAGTGATCTAAAATTCCAAAGGACTCATGATGAAAAATGCTATCCACCTTCAGAGAAAGATCTGATGGAGTCTGAGTGCAGATCAAAGTATACTTTAAAAAAAACCTTATTTTTCTTGGGATTGGTTTGGTTTGGGTATTTTTGTTTTGTTTTTGTTCTGTGTTTTCTTTTACAACATGACTAATGTGGAAATACATTTGACATGATTGTACACGTATAACTGATATCAAATTGCTTTGCCTTCTCAATGGGGAGGGCAAGAAGGAAGAAAGAAAATTTGGAACTTAAAATTTTTTACATGTAATTAGAAAAAAATTGAAAAAAAATAAGGCAGGGCAATTAGATATCATTTTCTCTGAAAAAATTTCCTTTGGAAATTAAAGATTCTATTTCCTAGGATGGTCTCCTCACATGAGGGCTGCAAAGCATGTATTTTGATTCAGAAGTTTTTTGTGATCATTTATTCCAATTTACCTTCCTTTGTGCTTAAAATGAATCTTATCCATTGAAACAACCTATCAAATGAGACTGGTGGCTTCATTTACTAATTAGTATTGATTTATTTGCTCCATAGATTGGTGGTTCTCCCAACAAGAAAGCCTGTTAAATACCGGAACTACATATAAGATCATCTAAGCTCATCTTCCTTCACATTAAGAATTCTCCTTTCTTTTTACTAATTTTTAAAAATTCCAATGAAAGCCTCTTTTTAGGCACTTCTTCCTAGAAACAAATCGCCAAAATGACCTTCCTGAAACAATTTAGCAATATATTAGCTTCTGTCTAGGAAGAGCTTGATTTACATATTCTTAGTCAACATTAGTAAATGTTTGCTAGAAATAGTTAAAGGTTCTTTCATATAAATCTTAACCAGTACTAGAAGTAAGGCCAACCATGCAAGAACCCCAATTCTCACACAAAGGCATTTCCCTAAATGGAAGTGTAGTTCAGATATCAAATTGGAGCAACTGACATGAGTTAGAAAAGGAAGCAATTGTTCACCTGTGGATGTCTGAAATTACTAGGAGAGAAAGCTCCCCAGGGAATTCACATAATTTTAAGTGGATTGTCCAGAAAAAGTCATGGATAATTGAACCCTTGGGCACAGACTAGGTAAAAAGATTGGGACTTGTTGACCCTAAAAATTCCCTCCACCTTAGTAAACTGTCACAAAGGAAAGCCAAGTGATGGTCTGTGTCATACTGTTGCCATTGACAGTATGCCAGAGGCCGTGTGAGCAAAACACAGTGGTTCTGCAGACGAGATTTGGAATGAAATCCTGCCTATAATGGTTACTCCCTGTGTAACCCTGAATAAGTCACTGAGCTTTCCTGGAATTAAATCCTTCATCTCTAAAATGTAAGGAAATGGATGAGATAGCACCAGAGGTCTTTTCCAAGCCTCCACTTAGTATCCTTCAAAGAAACACCCCAGAGCAATCAGGATTATTTACAGCTATGCTTGTCTTACAGATTTCTTGTATCCTATGATGTGTTACACACCAAGGAGTAGACAATTTGGAACATGTATTTTTCTAAAGTGTACCACTCATGTGCTGTTCTTCAATAAAAACAAACAAATGATTTACTTAACTGTGATACATTCTTTCTTCCTTAGTAGTCACTCAAAGACCATGGCTCTGTTTATAGCAGAAGTTCTATTTCTTCATAATGAAAATCACAGCTCTGTCACACTGAGCTTTTTAATGTGTTGTTTCATTTTTAGACAACCTAAAATTGTATAGAAATGGTCATGGGCAGCATTATTTCTAGGAACTTCTTAGTCTTAAAATTTCTTATTTTTCCAATATTCAAAATATAATATTTTTTGTATCGCTAAAGACTAGACTGATCATCTACCCACACTGTCAGTGTCATGAACTGAACCCATAAGAGAACTCCCTTTCCTTGTTCTCTCTCTCTATCATCCTGCCTCCAAGAAATGGATCTGGGGATGTTTGTTTCTGTTCTGGGTTGTTTGTCCTTAGCTTCAGGTTCCATGATCCTCATGGGACCTTGGAATTTGAGCTAATGACCTTGGAGCCAAGATTTCTGGAAGGATGGTACAGCCAACCAGCCTGACAGAGAAGCCTTGAGAAGCCAGAATGTCTGTGACTGCATCCTGCATGGGTGGTGTCATGAGGGAAATTCAACAAAGGTAGGCCAAGGCATGTTTTCTCCATACAAGATAATAGTTTAGTAGCAGGTGTGCTACCTATTAATAAAGCAGGCTGCTTCAGTTTAGGGCAAAGAACCCAAGATGAAGACTTAGTTCATTTTTATTAGGTTAAAACACGGTAGACAGGGAAGTAATACAATTGATTCTAGGGTGGGTGATATCGTGGAATTGAGGACAAAATAACTGGTTAAATAAACTGAGGTGTGGGGAGAAATATGATTGGTTGGAAGCTGGGAGTGAGGGGCTAGCAATAACCTTCTCCTCTCCTCCTACGACTAAAAAAAAAGTTCATTGTTTGAGTCCACCTGCCAAGTTAGAGATATCAACCCAGACTTCTTTGGAAAGCAAACTAGTCATCCTTGAAGGATAACTTGGTGTTATAAACCTTCTAGACCTGATTCCCTGGTATCCACCCACATCCCCCAAGGATAACAGATTTTTTTTGAGGCAAGAATAGAACAACGATTAGTAGAACTGGATTTCTAAACTGAACTCATCACGAGCCAGTTGAATTCTGAACTAAGTTCAGAGACAAAGAACCATGATTTAACCAATACCAGGACAAAATTAATTACAGAGTGAAATCAAATGCAAAATTAGTGTTTGCTTTTCTCAGTGGGAAGAAAGGGAATTTGGACATGGAACTGGGACTGTGCTCTATAGTAATTGAATTAAACTACGATCCTAATTTTCTTCCACTCCCCAAAGCCTGATGTGGTACAAAGGAGTAGGATCATGTCTCCCAACTATTGAACTAAGAGATATATTATTGCAAATGGAAGAAGTGCCCTAGTCATGATCACCATTTTTCAATCCTATCCACCAATTATGCAAAGTCTTTTGCTGAAATTTGCTGAAATGGAGTTAGTAAATTCCCGTCTCTCCATGTCAGTCATTCTTGGCAAACTAATGTGAACTTCCTGCATTTCTGTATTTTTTTTTTTGGCTTTTTGGAGGGCTATTGGGGTTAAGTGACTTGCCCAAGGTCACATGGATCGGGTTTTTTGTTTGTTTGTTTGTTTGTACGTGTTAAGTGTCTGAGGCCGAATCCGAACTCAGGTCCTTCTTACTCCAGGGCCGGCGCTCTACTCACTGCGCCACCTAGCCGCCCCCATTTATTTATTTTTAATAAATAGGTTTAAAATCCAGGGAACATACATGCTTTGGAAAACATCCTTTGGAATATTTTCAAATACATTAAAATATAAGTTTTCAACATGTATGGTTTTTTATAAGTGACATCCTTTTCAGAAACAAAAATCCCACACCAGTCATTCATTTTCAGAATGCTGTCTCCATAGCATGAGTTTGTCAAAAAGCAGTCACTTTCTCAATTCATTGTTAAGTCACTTTTGTCTGTACTCCTAGATGTATAAGGAACTAATATAAATAAAATATTACAAAATCTATTTCACATGGGCACTGATCAAAGGGTATGAACAAAAGGTTCTCAAAAGAAGAATTGCAGACTTTTACCAACCATACAAAAAACTGCCCTGTATCACTAATTATAAGAGAATTGCAAATCTGAACTCTGAGGCTTCATCTTAAGGCCAGCAAATAGGCAAAAATAATAAAAGAGGGGAATATCCAGTGTTGTTAGCACATTGACAGTGACTGAAAGAATTATGAATTAGTCCAACAGTTCTGGAAAACAACTTGGAATTAGGTTAAGACACTGGTTAAAATGTCTATTTGGTCCACCAAGGGAACAGGATACACGATGACTTGAAAAATGTAAATGGAAAAGATGAATTAAAAAATCAAGACTGATTGAATATTGTTTAATTATAATGATCAAGCTAGGCCCTGAAAAAGAGAATATGAGAGTTTATCTGCCTATATTCTGTAGCATAGATTCTGGGGCTCTATCTTCCAACCCACCCTTGGATTAGGAGGATGAGTGTTCAGGGGACGGCTGTTCCATGTCCCCTTATAGTTCTAGGGATAGCCCAAAGAAGCTTTGGGGTTTTTTTTCTAATAGCTCACAAGACCCCACCTCACCCGCAGTGTGTTGCGCCCAATGATTACTAGGTGATACCAATTAGCCAGCCAGGCTGAATTAGCATTTAGTTAGAAGAATTTCCTAAGGAGACATAGTAAGAACAGTTGGTCCCAAATATCCCTTTCAAAAACCTGGAAAGACTTACATGAACTGATACAAAGTGAAATGAGCAGAACCAGGAGAACACTGTACACAGTAATAGCAACATTGTGTGACAACCAACTTTGATGGACTTAGCTCTTCTCATCAATGCAATGATCCAAGACAATTCCAAAAGATTCATATCCACATCCAGAGAAAGAACTATGGAGTCTGAATGAAAATTGAAAAAAACACTATTTTTTCCCCTTTCTTGTGGTTTTTCCCTTTTGTTCTGATTCTTCTTTCACAACCTAACTAATGTAGACATATGTTTAATATGATTGTATATCTACAGTCTATATCAGATTGCATGCCATCTTGGGGAGGGGGGAGAAGAGGGAGGGATAAAAAAAAATTTGGAACTCAAAATCTTCTAAAAGTGAATGTTGAAAACTATCTTTACATGTAATTGGAAAAAATAAAATACTATTAGGTGGAGAAAGAAACAAATATCCCTTCAAGTCTATGACACATTCTCCCACTGGTACAGAGAGAATTTAGGGAAATACAGATTTAAATCTATAGAGATCCTATAGCAAAGGGGTAAATTCACACCTTCTGATTATTGGAAGTCTTTTCTTTTCATGGATGCCTCATAGGGTTTCTCTTAAGCATGGTGTCATTTATTGCTAGGCTCCTCTCAGAATCTTAAATACATCTTTTCTCAGTATGTCTAGCTTGTCCTTGATTCACAATTCAGACTGCTGCCAGGTTCTGGGGAAATTACCAGGAAGCTGCCATGGGTTGTCCAAACCTTTTCAAAGTTCACAAGGTCATTCTCTGGTTGAGATGGAGGAAGGAGAAGAGGCTCTCCTCCTCCTCCCTCTTCCCCTCTTCCCCCAAGTATCCCCTTTCTCTGAGGCTAAGCTCTGAGTCTTCTCTAGGCTGGCCAGATACTAGAACACTAGAATCCAAGTTGACTGTTTTATAAATGCCCCCCAAATGTGTGACTGAGCCTCCATTTCTTTTCATCTAGTGGCTTTTATTCCAAATGGATCAAGGGCTTTGCACGTCTGCTTTAGATGCCTTTGGTGATTGATTCAGTAAAGACCTGACAATGGTCTATAGTTACTATAAGTGAAGGGGGCTAATTGTTTGACCCCCTCCACCCTTATATTTTTTAAAACTTTCTTTTCTTTTTTAAAAATTTCTTTAGTATTTTGTTTTCCCCAGTTACATGTAAAAATGATTTTTAACATTCATTCTTTTTTTTTTTTGCTTTTTTTGGAGGGCAATTGGGGTTAAGTAACTTGCCCAAGGTCACACGGCTAGGTTTTTGTTTGTGTGTGTTAAGTGTCCAAGGCCGGATCCAAACTCAGGTCCTTCTGACTCCAGGGCTGATGCTCTACTTACTTCACCACCTAGCCACCCCTTAACATTCATTTTTAAAACTTTGAGTTCCAAATTCACCCTTATACTTCTTAACAGATTTGGGGCCCATGTTGAACAAGGCATGTGCTGACGGAATTGATTGATGCGCTGGTGCATTTTCCTGATGTCCTTTTCCCCCTTTCCTTCTTCCACTTAGGTACAAAGTATGGCTCCTTTGAGGGAGTGAGGAGGAATGGTGATCCTCGAAACATCTTCTGAAATGTCTACCATGAAGACCAGGCTAGTCTTTCCCTAAGAAAAGTAGTAAAATTGTAAATGGCACTTCATTGGTCCAGGGAAATCCATGATGTCAATACTAAAGCCAGCACAGGGAGACTCTCCTTCAGGCTTGTCACGTGCTCTGACCAGTGTACCTGCTTGGCTGAGGCTGAGGTAGGGAAACTTTGCACATTTGGAGCAATGTGATATCCTTGCTGATTGTGACTTTCATGCAATGGAAGGAAGGAAAGATAAAACAAGGCAGGTGCTGTGATAGGTGTCTTACAAGGACTGCCTTGGGAACTAGACGTTATTATTACCCCCACTTTACAGATGAAGAAACCAAGGTAGATAGGTGATATGACTTACCCAGGGTCATGCAGATTAAATAGTGAGTGTATGTGTATATTTAAATATCTATTAAGTAATATATAATTGAGAACCAGAAAAAGGTTATCACAGAAAAAGGTCAGAAAATTTGAGTCACTTTTCTGGAGCCCAGAGTCAAGCAGAGGGTCACCTGCCAGAGTCATAAGGTTTTGGGGTTTGGGATAAGGAAGGAAGAGTGGGAGAAGATCTGGGGCTATATGGTGGAAAAGGGTTTTCTCAGAAGTATCTGGGCAGTAGCGGTGAATACTGAGGTTGTGGTGATGTTATAAGTTGCCCCCACACAAACCTGGGGGCCTGATACCTTGTACAGAAAGGAAAAGTTCGTGAGCCTACAGCGTTATTGAGAAAGGGAGAATCTCAGTTTTAATTGGCAAAAGAGCTGATGGGGTGTTCTTGGAAATGAACCTCAAAGGTGGGATGCAATCCACCTTCCCAACTTTAAGTTCATTCATTGCACTCCTGGATTTTTCCCACTTTTTCCCCCATTTTTCTTGAGATATGTGGCCCCCAGTTTGCAAGCAACTGGATTATTTGACCTTAGATGTTCCTTCTAAAACCATGACTCTGCCATTTAACCTCTGAACTTTTAAAAATCACTTCTACTTATATGTTTGGCCCACATTCCAAAAAGATTTGGTATTGGCATGGACTATATTTATTGTCTATGTGCTTTGAGGAAGTTGGTTGGACAGTGCAGAGGCCTGGTGAGGAAGACAGATAGCTCCTGGCAGCTCACCAAGGGCTACGATGAGTTGAACAATATCATCATGCTGGTTATTGTGGCCAATCCTCCATTTCACAGGTTTGGTGGGTCAATGAGGGGTAGTAATGCCAAGCCTGGGGACACCAGCAGCAGGTAGAGTGACAGGTGCCTACAATGGATACCAGAAGGTATGTGGGGCCAAATAGAACAGCTAAGAACATAAGCAGACTCATCATAGCATTTTGCCAACTGTAATCTGAAACAATATGTCACCTCCACTTTCTTCCCAATGGCCAGCCTTATATTTGTCCTATCCCCAAGGACCATGGATGAGACTGCTAGAAGGTATCTTACTTTGGGGGCACAAGGAGTGCTAGTTTTGGGAGGTGCCTTGCTTTCTAAAGCTATGGGGAGAGTGAAACTTTCTCTGTAGAACTACATAATTTCCAAAGAAAAAGACAGAAGGCCCTCAGCAGAGACCTCTAAAGGGGCAAAGATTTGGCTTTGCCAACCCCCAACCTCCTTGGGGCTTTCAGGGATGCTGGACTGAGAAGAACTGA
The DNA here is from genome assembly GCA_011680675.1 of Gymnobelideus leadbeateri. NCBI lineage: Eukaryota > Metazoa > Chordata > Mammalia > Diprotodontia > Petauridae > Gymnobelideus > Gymnobelideus leadbeateri. Next base: position 59,265 of record WOXC01009771.1, on the reverse strand, counting down.
GTGGGTGTTGGTATGGGGTAAGTCTCTTTATGTATTCTGCCCCTGGGACATCTTAGGGACCTTCTCAAGGCTGAACCTGGCCTCTGGTGAGGATCAGTGACTGCTAGCAATGGCATCATCTGTGTACGGTCCAGATGTACCTGGTGATACTTCTCCTCATGTCCACTTTATATCATTTGATGTGCACCAAAGATGAGGTATCACTCACTATTAAGGTTCATTAAGATTCAGGGCAAAACTTGAGATTTCTGATCTTTGTTCCCCTGCCTGTTCATTCCCCTTTATACTTTATGTCTCAAGGGTCAACTGCTACATCACTTGCTGTTTGGTTTGGGTTGTTTGTTTTTTTTGTTTTGTTTTTTTTTTTTAGTTTTTTAATCTGCACTAAATGGTTCCTCCAGCCCTATCAGGACAGCTAGGCAGTACAGTACATAGAGTACCAGACCTAGATTCAGGAAGACTCATCCTCCTGAGTTTGAATCTGGCCTCAGACACTTGCTAGCTGTGTGACCCTAGACAAGTCACTTAATCCTGTTTGCCTCAGTTTCTTCATCTGTAAAATGAGCTGGATAAGTAAGTGGCAACCACTCCATGATCTTTGTCAAGCAAACCCCAAATGGAGTCTGGAGAGTTGGATATACTAACTGAACAACAACTACCAGTCCCATCCCAAGTTTATCACATCCCCAAGGTTAGGGTTGTCTAGTTATAGGTCTGAAGCCATTTAAATGGTGGAAGACTCCCTCCAAAACCCTGTTGGAACTGGCTGGGATTTGATAGGAACAACAATTAGGGAATCCAGGCCAGGCTAGTTTTGCAACATCTAATAAGGCCCTGTCATAGAGGTTAGTTTTTCCTTAAAAAGGCATGCTTGCGATTTAAGTGGTCTAGGAGACTAAAGTTGAAAGCATTGATATAGCTTCCCATTTGCTTAAGGTATAAAAGCCTAGCACTCAAGGAGTCAGGGCTCCTCAGGCTTCATGGATATCTCATTGCTGTTTGCCTCAACATACATACCGTCCTGATCAAGTATCTCCAAAATAAACAAGTATACCTGTATCCAATGGAACCAATAGTGCATCTTTGCTGGATATCCTTTCCAAGTTATTGTTGAGTAAACAACTTTTGTTAAATATTACATGGTCTGTGAGTACCTCATTTTATTCTAATCTCAAGCCTGCATCACTAGACCAGCCCAATTCAGGCCTGGTTCAAAATATCTCTCTACCCACAAGGGGATAATAAGCATCCTATTCCCATATTAACTTAATTTTACAGATGAGGAGAAAAATCAAGTAAAACTATTTAGGTCACTCCCTGTCAGCCCCAAGAACTAAATACCTGTTTCCATGTAAATTAAAGGTAAACAGAATGGGACAGATCTTTCAAACTGTCACCCCCAAGAACTTACTTGGCTTTTGGTTTAGGCTACTTACAAAATACTCTAAGCCTCCGTCCCTGCTTTGAATCCTTGGCTAAGGTCAAACTATGACACAATACCTCAAATTCAAGGGAGGAAAATGTACTTATAGACTTTTTTCTATTTTTTAATTTTTGGTCTTTATTAATTTGCTTGTTTACTTTTAGCTTACAAGATTTAATTCCACAATTCCTTGAGTTTCAAATTTTCTCTCCCTCCCTCCATTCCCCCTTCCCATGGTGGCATATAATCAAGTATAGGATCTGCAAATACTTTCTTTTTATTTATTTATTTGTTTTTAATTTAATTTAATTTAATTTTTTAATTAAACAAATGCTTTATTAATTTCTGGTTTACATCATTCATTTCCACCAGATTTTGAGTTAAAATTTTTTCCCCGTTTTTCCTCTACCCACCATCCCAGAATAGCAGTCCCACAAGATATCCCTTCTTCCAATCTGCTCTTCTCCCATATCTTCTCCCATTACCCCCTTTGACTTTTCCATTAGATCAAGGTGAATCTCTGTGCCCCAATGCCTGCACATCTTATCTCCCAATTACATGCAAAAGAGTATTGATAATGGTATTTATATATTTGAAACATTTAATTTTAAGACCTCGAATTTCAGATCCATTCCCTTCCTCCGTTGCCACCCATTCCTTCCGGGAAGATAAGTAATTCAGTATGTGTTGTAGATGTCTAGCTATGCAAAATATTACCATAGTAGATATATTGGACAAGACTGCTTATAATTCCCTCCCACCCATCCCACCCCCCACCTGGTCCATTCCCTACTTGATCCTGTCCCTCTTCTATAGTGGGTACTTCCAACCTCCCCTCCCCCCAAGAATGCCCTCCCATCCATCATCCCTCCTCTCATCCCCCTTCCCCCTATTCTGCTGCAGGTTGAGATATCCCATTTAGTATGTATGTCATTCTCTCCCTGAACCAAATTCAATGAGAATGTGGTTTTGCCTTTTTGCCTTCCTATTCTTCCCCTCCCCTGCAGCCACTTCCCCTTGCTTCTTCTACATGAGATAGTTTACCCTACCCTGTTTCTCCCTATCTCCTCTTGCCACTTTCCTCTCTCACCTCATAATTTCACCCCTTAAGTATCATTCCTTCCCAACAAATTCAACCTATGCCCTCTCTCCATGTATAACTGTAACCATATATACACACATTCACATATGTATTCATATGACCATACACCCTTCTTCCATTATTTTCATACTGAGAAAGGTTTCATCAGTCACAGTTATTGTTTTTCCATGTAGGAATGTAAATAGGTCAACTTTGATAAGTTCCTTTTGATTTCTTTTCCCTGATTACCTTCTCAGGCATCTCTTGCTTCTTGTGTCTGGATGTCAAATTTTCTATTCAATTCTGGTTTTTTCCTCAAGAATGCTTGAAAGTCCTCTATTCCACTGAATGCCCATATTTTCCCCTGAAACAAAATAATCAGTTTTGCTGGGTAGGTGACCCTTGGGTTCATTCCCAGCTCTTTTGCCCTCTGGAATATCATATTCCATGCCCTTCGATCCCTCAGTGTAGAAGCTGCCAGGTCCTGTGCTATTCTGATTGTGTTTCCATAATATTGAAATTGTTTCTTCCTGGCTGCTTGTAGTATTTTCTCCTTGATCTGGGGATTCTGGAACCTGGCTATGATATTCCTGGGAGTTTTCTTTTTGGGATCTTTTTCAGGAGGTGATCAGTGGATTCTTTCAACCTCTATTTTGCCCTCTGGATCTAAAACATCAGGGCAATTTTCCTTGAGAATTTCTTGAAGGGTGATTTCTAGGTTCTTTCTTTGATCATGGCTTTCAGGTAGTCCAATAATTTTTAAATTGTCTCTCCTGGATCTATTTTCCAGGTCAGTGGTTTTTCCCATGAGATATTTCACATTGCCTTCTAATCTTTCATTTGTTTGGATCTGCTTAACAGCATCTTGATTTCTCATAAAGTCATTAGCTTCCATTTGCTCCAGTCTAATTCTGAAGGAATGAATCTCCTCAGTGAACTTTTGAGATTCTTTTTCCATCTGGAAAATTTGGCTTTTTAAGGCATTCTTCTCCTCACTGCCCTTTTGGGCCTCCTTTGCCATTTGAGTTAGTCTATATTTTAAGGTGTTATTTTCCTCAGTCAGGATGTTGACCCTCATTTCATACTTTTCCTGCATCCTTCTCATTTCTCTTCCCAATTTTTCCTCCACTTCTCTTATTTGATTTTTAAAGTCCTTCTTAAGGTCCTCTATGGCCTGTAACCCACCCATATTTTCCTTTGGGGCTTTTGGAGGAGGATTTCTGACCTCACAATCCTCTTCCTGTTCTATGCTTCGATCCTCTTTGCCCCCAAAATAGGAGTCTAGGGTTGCATTTTTCTGTTTATTTTGTTTCCTTTGCCTTGACATGTTGCCACTTAATTACTTGACTTTTGGGCTTGTTGCCACAGTAGTACTCTGCCACCAGACAGGAGAGCTTTCGTCCCAAACATTGGGGTCTTCACAGCTTTCTGGCAAGCTGGATACCCACCCCAGACTTCCCCCCCAGATCACGATCCAGATCCAGGGAGATTAAAGCAAGAGCGATTAACCCCCAAGACTGATCGATGGATCTCCCTACAGTTTGCAGGCCAGGAGCTGGAGCTGCCTCTGAAAATTACAAAATGGTGTGTCTCCTCAGCGGCTTCTAGTCCCCAGGGGAAGAAGCCAACGTGTTCCCCAAATATGTCCCAATGTCCATAGGGCACTAACCTCTCACTTTGTCCTAGGCATATCTGAGTTGATAATTCTAGAATCGCCACAGCTGCTGGTGTTCTGGGGTCCCTCTAGCCGGCTGCTGGCCTGGCCGCCCTGGGGATAAAACCATGGCTCACGGACCTGGGCTCGGCTTTCCACACAGCTGCCGGCTCCCAGAGCACTGTGCTGGTCCTTCCTGCAGGGCTGCTGGGCTGTCCTCAGCGGGAGGTTAGCTTCTCTATGTTGTTCTGTGGGTGCTGGGGCTCCAGAAGTTGTTCAGAGTCCCCTTTTACATAGTTTGGAGGTGATCTGGGGGGAGAGTGCCTTGGACACACTGTTTCTACTCCACCATCTTGGCTCCGCCCCCCTGCAAATATTTTCACATTAGACATTAGTCAGGTTATAAAGAAGGATTGTATCAGATGGAATGAACAATGGAAAAGAGGAAAAAACCAACCAAGAAAAAGAGTAGATAATTTGCTCCAATCTGGATTCAAACTCAGTTCTTTCTCTGGATATAGACACCTCTCTCCATCATGAGTCTTTTGGGGTTGACTTACAGCCCTGCATTGCTGAGAAGAGTCCAGTCTATCAAAGTTGGTCATCAAACATACATTGTGTCTGTAATTGTATACAATTTTTTCCTGGCTCTATTTTTCTCACTTAGCATCAGTTCGCATAAACCTCTCCAAGTAAATATGAAATCCATCTGCTCCTCGTTTCTTATAGCACAATAGTATAACATTACATGCATATACCACAACTTGTTCAGCCATTCCCCAATTGATGGGCACCCCCTTTATTTCCAATTCTTTACAACCACAAAAAGAGCTGCTATAAATATTTTTGTACAAATGGGTCTTCCTCCCACTTCTATGATCTCTTTGGGATACAACTCTAGAAGTGGTATTGCTGGGTCAAAGGGTATGAAATTATTTATAGCCCTTTGGACATAATTCCAGGTTGCTCTCCAGAATGGTTGGATCAGTTCACAATTCCTCCAGCAATGCATTAGTGTCCAATTTCTCATTTTCCTGTTTTGTCATCTTAACCAATCTGACTGGTGAGATGTGGTACCTCAGAGTTGTTTTGATTTGCATTTCTCTAATCAATAGTGATTTCGAGCATTTTTTCATATGCTTATAGATATCTTTAATTTCTTCCTCTGAAAACTGCCTGTTCATATCCTTTGACCATTTATCAAGTGGGGAATGACTTATATTCTTATAGATTTAACTCAATTCTCTGTATATTTTAGAAATGAGTCCTTTATCAGAGACATAGGTTGTAAAAATTCTTTCCCAATTTTCCACTTCCCTCCTAATCTTGGTTACATTGGCCTTGTTTGTACAGAAGCTTTTCAATTTAATGTAATAAAAATTATGCATTTTGCATTTTACAATGCTCTCTAATTCTTGTTTGGTCCTAAAGTCTTTCTCTCTCCACAAATCTGAGAGGTAAACTATTCCTTGTTTTCCCAGATTGCATACATTTTATTTCTAATGTGAAGAAATTCTCAGAAAACACTCCCATCATTTGAGTCTCCAAGTGAACCAAATCAGCTCCTCTTAACACTCAAGGATGAAAAGATCATGAGTCTAACTCAGTCCCGGCCTTGAACCTAGAGTCAAACTAGGGAAGAATAAAAAGGTAGAATAACAATTTACCCATCAGCAAAGTCTAGAGTTGTGTCTTCAGGATTGGAAATCACAGTTACTCCATATAGGAACATTACTCCTCTTCCAAAAGGTGTGAGGTTTCAAGGGGTCTCAAGAACCCAGAAATTATTGAATCCCAAATTAAGCAGCAGCCGGAATGATGAAACCCTGTGATTCTGCATCAGTACCTGAAATCAAACCTTCCCAAAAGATAAGGGAAAATCCCAAAGTTCCCTGACAGAGAGCACAGTATGCATTTTTCAGCTCTGCTTCCTCCTGTCCTCTCTTCTTCCCAGGATGCTTTTTGAAACTTTGGCACTCCTCTAACAAGGACCTACGTCCCAATCTGTGGACCAGTACTTACCTAGTCAACATCTTTACTGGGGCTCCATCATTGGTTGCTGTATTAAAGTAGAAAAATTGGAACACTAATGTACCATAGGTGGAGTTGTGAATTGGTCCTACCATTCTAAAGAACAATTTTGAACTATGCCTACAGGGCTATAAAACTAGGTATATCCTTTGTGCATTCCCTTTGACCTGGAAATACCACTACTAAGTCTGTATCCCACAGAAATCAAAGAAAAAAGAAAAGGGCCTATATGTATAAAATATTTATAGCCCCTCTTTTTATGATTGCAAAGAATTAGAAATCAAGGAGATGCCCGTCAATTGGGGAACGGCTGAACGACACCTTACAAGAAAGATGGGAAACGATAGGGCTATCTCAGACAAAATCAGTTGGTCCTGTCTGCCAATAAACATTTACACACTATGCTAGGTGCTGGGGGTGCAAAGAAGGATACAAGTCTCTGCTCTCAAGAACTTCTCTATCTAATGGGGGAAACAACATGCAAATGACTATGTACAAACTACATACAGGATAAATTGGAAATAATTAGCAGAGGAAAGACACTAGAAGGTAGGATTTTAGCTGGGACTTGAAGGGAACCAGGAGGCAGAGATGCAGAGGGAGAGTTTTCCAGGTGGGGGACATCCAGAAAAAATATCTGGAATTGGGGGATGCAGTGTCTTGTATATAAAGTAAACATAATTCTGGGAAGAGTGTCCACAGACTTCACCACACTTTCAGATATGTCCATGAAGCATAAAATGAAACACATAGAACTTCAAAAGGAAGCAATTATATTGGAATACAGTGATATGAGTATTTTAACAACCCACATTTATGGTTTCCAGTAATGATTAAAGTCTAATCCTTAATTCTGGTAATGACTAAGGTCTAGTTGGATTGATCTAGAACAACATGTAACTGAACAAAAATCCCCTCTCCATTACTGACCAGCTGTCACATAGCCTTTGTTTTAAGAACTCCAGTGAAGGGAAATCCCACTCCTTCCAGTGTAGCATCCAATCCCACTTTGCCCTTGCTCTAACCATTAGGAAGTTTTCTTCACATGAAGTTTTCCACATAAGGCCTTTTTGTATTCCTTACTCTTTTTCTTCTGAGGCCAAATTCCACTGGACAGGCACAGAGACCCTGGGGAGAGACCATGATGAGAAATGATGGATGGCAGAAAGCTCAAAGGAAGTAGTTGGGCCAAGTTCTAAAGGTGCAGATAGAGAAGGCTTTAAATAGGAAGGGGTTTATGCAGCCCTATGGGATCTTCTGGTAATGCCCAGATCTGATCACGTCACCCCATTCTTTCAAAACCTTCAACTCCCACTCTCTAGAGTCAGCAAGATAATTCAGATAGAGCATTTGAGCCTGGAGTCAGAAAGTCCTGGGTTCGAACTCAGTCCTGAACAAAAATCAGACACTTACTGTGTGACCCTGAGCAAGTCACTTAACCTTGGTCTGCTTCAGTTTCCTCAACTGTAAATTAATGATAATAACAGCACCTACTTCTCAAGGTTGCTGTTAAGATCAAATGGGATAACAACCTTCCAACTCTGCCCCATTATGTATTCCTGAAAGTAGGCCCACACTGCACTTCCACACACATGATTAGAATGCCAACCAAGCACATTCCAAGAGGATAGAAGCCCCAAGGAGATATGCATAATGGGGGTAGGGGACATACTGCAATGGTATACTACATATGCAAAATTCTTTGCAAACCTTGAATAGCTACATGACTGTTACTTATTACTTAGCATCTCCTAAACATAGACTAGAATTTATCATCTCTCCATGCTGGTCATGCCATTGCCAATACTTAGAAAACCTCTCCACTAACACCCCACAAGTTCATGCCTTTTGAAATCCTATAGAATATAGATGTAGAAAAATTTAAACATGGGGGGTGGAGCCAAGATGGCAGAGTAAAAACAGCTCATCCAAACCACTCTGCCCCCAGATTCCCACCAAACTATGTAAAAGGGGACTCTGAACAACTTCTGGAGCCCCAGCACCCACAGAACGACAAAGAGAAACTAACCTCCCGCTGAGGACAGCCCAGCAGCCCTGCAGGAAGTGGAACCGACGGGTTTTAGCCCCAGGGCAGCAGGGCCAGCAGCTGGCTGGAGGAACCCCAGAACACCAGCATCCGTGGCAACTCCAGAATTATCAACATAGACATGCCTAGGACAAAGTAAGAGGTTAGTGTCCTATGGACTTTGGGACCGGTATTTTGGGGAATGCATAGGCTCCCTCCCCTGGGGGCTAGAAGCCACTGAGGACAAACACCATTTTGTAGTTTTCAGAGGCAGCTCCAGCTCTTGGCCTGCAATTAATTGTAGGGAGATCCAGCGATCAGTCTTGGGTGGGTAATCGCTCTTGCTTTAACCTTCCTGGATCTGGATTGTGATCTAGGATGGAAGTCGTGGGTGGGTTTACAGCTTGCCAGAAACGGAAGTTGCCCCCCACACGTTCGGGACGAAAATTCCTCTATCTGGCCTTAAAGCCATAGTGTGGCAACAAGCCCAAAAGTCAAGTAATTAAGTGGCAACATGCCAAGGCAAAGGAAACAGAAAAATGCAACCCTAGGCTCCTATTTTGGGGGCATAGAGCGGGAAAAGGACTGTGAGGTCAGAAGTCCTGCTCCAAAAGCCCCAGGGGAAAACATGAGCGGGTTGCAGGCCATAGAGGACCTTAAGAAGGACTTTAAAAATCAAATAAGAGAAGTGGAGGAAAAATTGGAAAGAGAAATGAGAAGGATGCAGGAAAAGTATGAAACGAGGGTCAACAGCCTGACTGAGGAAAACAACACCTTAAAAAATAGACTAACTCAAATGGCAAAGGAGGCCCAAAAGGGCAATGAGGAGAAGAATGCATTAAAAAGTCGAATTTGCCAGATGGAAAAAGAATCTCAAAAGTTCACTGAGGAGATTCATTCCTTCAGAGTAAGACTGGAGCAAATGGAAGCTAATGACTTTATGAGAAATCAAGATGCTGTTAAGCAGATCCAAACAAATGAAAGATTAGAAGGCAATGTGAAATATCTCATGGGAAAAACCACTGACCTGGAAAATAGATCCAGGAGAGACAATTTAAAAATTATTGGACTACCTGAAAGCCATGATCAAAGGAAGAACCTAGAAATCACCCTTCAAGAAATTCTCAAGGAAAAATTGAAACATGAATGTACCATTGATGGAGTTGTGAACTAGTCCTACCATTCTAAAGAACAATTTGGAACTATGCCTAAAGGGCTATAAAACTGTGTATACCCTTTGGGCATTCCTTTTGACCTAGAAATACCACTACTAGGTAAGTACCCCAAAGAGAGCAAAGAAAAAAGAAAAGGGCCTATATGTACAAAAATATTTATAGCCCCTTCTTTTGTGGTTGCAAAGAGTGGGAAATCAAGGAGATGCCTGTCAATTGGGGAATGGCTGAACAAATTGTGGTATATGAATGTAATGGAATACTAGTATTCTATGAGAAATAATGAGCGGGTAGATTTTAGAAAAACCTGGAAATATTTGTGTGAACTGATGCTGAGTAAAGTGAGCAGAACCAGGAGAACATTTTACACAGTAACAGCCACATTGTGTGATGATCATCTATGAGAAACTTAATTCTCCCCAGCTATACAAAGATTCAAGACAATTCCAAAAGACTCACAATGGAAAATGCTATCCACATCCAGAGGAAGAACCATGGAGCCTGAATGCAGATCAAAGCAGACTATTTTCAACTTTTTGTTGTTTTTTTCTTTCTCGTGATTTTTTCTTTTTGTTCTGATTCTTCTTTCACAACGTGACTAATGTGGAAATATGTTTAACACGATTGTACAAATGTAACCTATAACAGATTCCTTGCTGTGTGGGGAGGGTGGACAGAAGGAAAGGAGGGAGAAAAATTTGGAACTTAAAATCTTACAAAAATGAATGTTGAACACTATGCGTAACTGGAAAAAAATAAAACACTATTAGAAGAAAAAAAAAGAAATGATAAGCAGAATGGTATCAAAAACACTGTGAAGATTTACATGAACTGATGCAAAATGAAGTGAACAGAACTAACACAATGTTCAGTAATATGATACAGGAATCAACTGTGAATGACTTAGCTATTCCCAGCAATACAAAAATCCAAGACAATTCTGAAGGATCTATGATAGAAAATGCAATCCATCTCCAGAGAAGGAACTGATGGGATCAAAGTGTAGATCAAAGAAAACTTTGTTTATTTTTTTTAATTTTCCTTATTAGGGGGCAGGGAGGTTGTCTGTGTTTTCTTTCACAACATAACTAATATGGAAATATGTTTTGCATTATAACATATGTATAACTTTTACCAAATTTCTGCCTTCTCAATGATGGGAGAAGGAAGAGAGGATAGAAGAGAATTGTGAACTCAAAAGTGTAAGAAATGAAGATTAAACTTATTTTTACATGTAATTGAGAAAAAATAAAATGTTAACATTTTTCAAAAGTCTATTTTGCTTTTGACCACTGCCTTCATTTATCTACCCTTTATCTCATCACCTCCTCCCTTTATCTTAGACCCTTCTTGTCCTATTTCCCTGTTGAATAAAATGAATATCTATACCCAACTCTGTGTGTGTGTGTATGTGTGTTCTTTCCTCCGAACCAGTTCAGATGAGATTGAGGTTTAAGTATTGCTCACTCTCCTCACCCCACCCCACCATGTTTTCTCCTCCATTGTAAAAACTCTACCTTGCATTCCCATTTTATATGAGATAATTGTCTCAATTCTTCCTCTTCCTTTCCCCTCCTCCCAGAGCATCTCTTTCTCACCCTTCCATTTTTCTTTTGAGATCATCTCAGCATATAGACTCACACCCATAGTGTCTACTTAGACCCTTTCTAACTGTCTTAATGGTAATTAAATTCTTAGAGAGGAATGTAAATAATTTAACCTTATTGAATCCCTTATGATTTCTCTTTCATGTTTACTTTTTTATGCTCCTTTTGAGTGTTATGTTTGACTGTCAGATTTTCTACTCAGCTCTTGTGTTTTCATCAGGAATGCTTGAAAATTTTCTATTTCATTAAATATTCATTTTTCCCTTGTAGGATTATATTCAGTTCTACTAGGTAGATAATTCTTGGTTGTAAGTTTAGTTCCTTTGCCTTCCAGAATATCATATTCTAAGCCCTCCACTCCTTCATAGTTGTAACTGCTAAATCTTGTGTGATATTAGAACTCCACAGTATTTTAATTACTTGAATTATTTCTTTCTGGCTGTTTGCACTATTTTCTCCTTTACCTGGGAGCTCTGGAATTTGGCTGTCATAGTCCTAGGAGTTCTCAATTTGTGATATCTTTCAGGAGGTGATCAATAGATTCTTTTTGCTTCCAGTTTACCCCCTAGGTAGTTTTCCTTTATAATTTCTTAAAATATGATGTCCAGGCTCTTTTTTATCATAGCTTTCATGTAGTCCAATAATTCTCATATCAACTTCTCTCTGATATGTTTTCCAAGTCAGTTGTTTTCCCTAATGGATATTGCACATTTTCTTCTGTATTTTCAGTCTTCTGGCTTTGATTTATTATTTCTTGATGTCTCATGGAGCCATTAACTTCCACTTGTCCAGTTCTCGTTTTTAAGGAGCTATTTTCTTCAGTGAGGCTTTGTACCTCTTTTACCGTTTGGCCAAACCTGATCTTTCCAAAAGTTAGAACAATGCCTGGTATAGAGTAGGCACTTCATAAATGTTAAATAATTGATTTATCAATTTTCAAGGTTTTTTTTTTAAACTGTGCCTCTTTTGCCAAGCTTAATTCTCTTTTCATAATTTTTTGCTTTGTTCTCAAATCTCTTCCCAATTTTTCCTTTATTGCTCTTACTGGTTTTGAAAATAATTTGTTTTGCCATTTTTAAATCTTTCTTTGGCTCTTCTAGGAATTATCTTTGGGCTTATGTCTGATCTTCATTTTTCTTTGAGCCTTGGCTTGTAGATGTTTTCATGTATTGTCTTCTGACTTTTTGTCTTCAGCTTCCTTGTCATGATAGAAAACTTTGGTAGTCAGGTTCTTGTGTTGTTGTTGTTGCTGCTGCTTGCTTGCTCATTTTTCCACCCTGCTTCTTGACTTTGGACTTTATGTTAGATTTGATCTACTTGTGTGACCTCTGGTCCTCACCCAGGTAGGGTGCCTGTTCCCTTGTGACCTCAACTCCTCCTTTCCACCCTGGAATTGTGATGGGAACTGGGTAATGGGTGATGAAAGTGCTAAATTGTGCCTGGTCTTCTACCCAACTCTAGTACACATACCCCTCTAAATCTCTTTCTAATCAGGTGTTCAGTCTCCTTAATATTACTGTGCACTGGAAGCTCCCAGTGCCACCACTGCTGCTGCTGCTACCTTGATGACCTACAACCAGTTCTGCTTCCCCCAGGTCATGCTCCTAACTACTCCCCATATTAGTGTCCACAGACCTCCCTTTCTGTTTTCCAAAGCTGCCCCGGTCTAGAAAAATGACTCACTGTGGCTTATTTTTAGTTTTCCCATTCCAAATTCAGTTTAACATACTTTTAAAAGCTGTTTAGAGCTTGGAAGAACTGGGCAAAAATGTTTAGAGTTTTAGGAGAACTAGTCAAAAAACTGCCAAGATTCATTCTGCCATCTTGCCTCTGCCCCTGAAAACATTCATCTAGAAAAAAAGTTCAACATGACTTGCTCTAAATTGCTGTAGCATTTATTTTCTGCACTATTCATTTGGCAATTGTATTGTTTTGTGTCAGCTATTGTAATATATTGTATTTTAAATCATCGTTATGTAATAATTCATGTATTTATCTTATTTTCCAATCATACTGTCACTTTGTCGTTGGGGGCAAAGATCCTATCTTACATGTATTTCAAGTAGTGTTTTGCCCATAATAGGCATTCAATCAAAATTTTGTTTCGAATCCAATATTAGTCTTATAGGTTTACACACTCTGGTAACCACACATATCCTTTAAATTTTGAGAGGCTGGTGTTGAAACCAATTATGTATTCGAAGGAAAAGTAAAAAATGCAAGCCTTTCATATTTGTCACAGTCCTATAGTGGCATCCAGTGGCAGAAGGAATAATGTAGAAAACTCCCAAGGAAGAACCATGGAATAAATTTTAGGAAACAGGACTGATGGAGGATGATAGAACCTAAAAATAGTATATGTCTTACTGCATGGCCACTGATAAAGTGGAAGGAATGTCCAAATCAGCGTTCTGCAGGAACTCTGAATTTATTGCTCCACATAATAGCATATGAGAATATTTTCTTAGGCTAAATAGCATTATTGAGCACAGATCTCCATCGAAATCTGTGTTCAGATTATTAGTTTTATGCAACACCTCAGCATATCCTCAAAATGATTGTGTTGGATAGCTTAGTACAAATCAAAATGAAATTCATTCTCAAAATTGGGCTATCTATCGTACTATGATAACAACAGATTGGTCATTCATTCAGTGTCCTTGCTTATGTCAACATGTCCTCCTCAACTTTGGGGTATCATTGGGATTCTGTGAAACTGAAGGATCCCCTCTGAACATAGTATTTCTACTTTTCCTTACTCATTTTTTAGTAACTGGTAAGCAGTCAGAAGGTGGCCTCAGAGACCACTAACTCCAATCTGTAACTGGTCAAGAATACCTTTTGTAGTTTCCTCTAGAAGAGGTCACCTGGTTTTTGTTCAAAGATATTCTGCTTCTAGATATGGTGAGTAAGGCCCAGTTACCAACCAATTTCAATATCAGATGGCTCTAATTGTGAAAATTTTTTTCTTAGGTTGAGTTTAAATATTTCTCTACAACTCCCACTTGTTGTTCAGTCCAACTCTCCATAAGCCCATTTGGAGTTTTCTTGGCAAAGATATTGGAGTGGTTTGCCGTTTCCTTTTCCTGCTCATTTCATAGATGAGAAACTAAGACAAAGAGGGCTAAGTGACTCGCCCATGGTCACACAGCTAATAAGTGCCTGGGGCCAGATTTGAACTCTGAAAGAGGAGTCTTCCTGACTCCAGGCTCAGCACTCTCTCACCACTGAACCACCTAGCAGCCCTAAAAATGAGATGGTTGTGGTTTTTCTGACTTGTGCAACTCTGTGTGAACTCATGGACTTTTTGTCCATATATTCTTGGCAAATTTTACTGGAGTGGCTCACCATTTCCTTCTCCAGTATTCTACATTTTACAGATGAGAAACTGAGTCAAATAGGGGTTAAGTGACTTGCTCAGTGTCATACAGCTAATAAGTATCTGAGGCAAGATTTGAACTCAGATCTTCCTGACTCCAGGTCCATGCTATATATACTGCACCACCCAGCTACCCCACCTGCTTATTAATCCTGTGCTTTTAAGGGCAGGGATTTGCAAAGTGAAGCCGCTTTAGGGACTGGTATGAGGGGGTGTGTGGTCAACTAGCCAGAGAACAAAGGTGGATTATTTTTCACTCTTCCTGTTATAGATAATTGTGGGACTTGTCCCCCATACAACCACACCTATTCTTCACCAATTATCACTCTCTACTTTCTCTCACTACTGTGCAAACTCCCAGAATCTACACACACACCCACCCCTTTTGTACCAGGCACCAGCCCCTCATGCAGTTATTACCTAGCAATTACACAGATGATCTCCTAATAGCCACTCCCAACCCAAATCACCAGGGGCTATTGCAGGCCCCCCATCAGCTGGCACTGTATCCATTGGAAGGAGGTCCTGCACTAAGAGACAAGCAAAGAACTGTCTCCTTTTCATTTTGTGCAGGACAGAGTGAGTCACCCAGGACAGGTAGGCATAGATGGGTTATAATCAATAGCACAAATCTCATTAATTTATCTTTCCTCCCAAACCTACTCTCTACTGCACATCCTTATTTTGATTGAGAACACAATCCTTCTTCTCACCCAGGTTCAGAATCCTGGTGTCATCTTTGGCTCTTCACTTTTAATAAGGAAGAAAGGAAGAGGGGGGAAGAGGGAGAGAGGGAGGGGAAGGAAGAGAGAGAGGGGGGGGGGGAGAGAGAGAATAAGCTATAAAAGAAAGAAAAAAATCTCAAAGAAAAAATCCCAGGACCATCTGTATTTACAAGTGGATTCCAACAAAATTTCAAAGAATATATTATATAAACTGCTTACACTAATAGGAAAGAATAAATGGAATATGGCACAAATGGAATATTTCCCTGGCCAAACCAGGGAAAGACATAGCATAGAAATAAAACCAAATGCCAATATCCCTAATGAATGTTGATGCAAAGATTTTAAGCAAAATATTAATAAAATAAAAAACATCAAATTAGAAAGATCTTATACTATGACCAGTTTGAATTAATACCAGTAATGTAGGACTAATTCTCAAGATTATTTGGAGGTCTACCTATGAAATCTTTAAGCGGAACTGTGTGAATCCAATTACGAAACACTATTTATAGAAATATAGGCCTCAATAAGTGGAGAAATATTCATTGTTGGGAGGCAGCTAGGTGGTGTAGTGAGTAGAGCGTCAGCCCTGGAGTCAGAAGGACCTGAGTTCGGAACCGGCCTCAAATACTTAACACACACACACACACACACACACACAAAACAAACAAACAAACAAACAAAAACCTAGCCGTGTGACCTTGGGCAAGTTACTTAACCCCAATTGCCCTCCAAAAAGCAAAAAAAAAAAAAAAAAAAGAAATATTCATTGCTTATGATTGGGCTGTACCAACAGTCCATCACAAATTTGTAATTGTGACAATCACAAATTACTCAAATTAATTTGCTTATTCAGTGCTACACCAAACTAACAAAAGATTATTTTATAGATCTAGAATAAATCACAAAGAAATTAATGTAGCAGAATAAAAAGTAAATAACATCAAGGAAAATAATCAAAGAGAGTGGGAAGGATAGTGGTTTTCTAGGCCTTGAGTCAGAAGGACCTGGTTCAAATCCAGCCTCACACACTTACTTATGTGATCATTGTTATTCTGTTTCCTCAGCTATGGAATAGGGATAATAGTAGCATTTATCTCCCTTTGTTATTATGAGGATAAAATGAGATAATATTTGTAAACAACTTTGCAAACCTTGAAGCGCTATCAAAATGCTATTATCACCACTACCATCATCATCATCATCATCATCATTATACCATAGGTTAGAAAGGGGAAAAATTAGCGGGACTATAATAGCTGCATTCAGTTTTTGCTAGAAGAAATCTGTCTGGTACTTTTGTCTGTGACAAAAGAAGCTTTGTAGAAACTTTATGCCTAGAAAAAAAGCCAGAGAGGGGAGGCTAGGTGGCGCAGTGAGTAAGAGTGCCGGCCTCAGAGTTGGGATGACCCGAGATCGAATCCAGCCTCAGAAAATGAGCACCCACACATAAATAGTGACTAGCCGTGTAACCTTGAGCAAGTTACTTAACCCCAATTGCTTTAAAAAAAAAAAAAAAGAAAGAAAGAAAAAGAAAAAAGCCATAGATTCAGTCAGGCAATGCTAAGACTAGTCACTTTGGGGGTAGGATTGGGAGGAGTAAGTATACAGGAGACACAACCCATTCAGGCAAGATTCATTTCTAGGTGATAGAGGACAGATGAAGCTTTCCTTCTTTACTGAGGTCTCAGGTAGCCTTCTTCTCTTGATGGATAAATCATATCATTGGCCTTCCTCCTGCCTAGGACTCCAACTCTTTGTTTAAGACTCTCCTCATTAGTAAAAATGAGTAGAAATAAGTATTTGAAGGGTTCTTAAACATGAAAGAAATATTAACCTTCTTCCATTTGGCCTCAGTGAGCAGAACCAGCATTCTTCTTTGGATAGAGGTTGAGGCTTTCTGAGACCCGTTTAGACGTCGGAAGGCTAAAATCTGGGGTCATTGTTGGCCACTCTATCCCAGTCCATAGAGGTTGAATGAAAGAACCCTGGTTATTACTGAGGCCAACGAAATGAAACTCCCCTGGATTTAGCAAACATATCCAAGATTTTTTTTTTAATATCTTCACATTGAAATACTTAGTGAAACAATGAATTTGCATTTAATTGGGGTCACGTGGAGATAACTCAGATGTAAGGAATACGAAGCAGGCTGTACTTTGCTGGTTTTAGACAGACAGCTGGCCACTGGACTGGGGAGGATAATGCCATGTGTTGCCCATATAGGTTATGTGTAATCACCTAGGGTCTACATCACAAGGAAGTATGAACAGATTATCTCATCTCCACCCACATTTCTCCATGAGACGTTGATTGCTGTCAGGAGGGGAAGCAGGAGACTGGGACTGGTAGGTAAACTGCTCTGTTTTCTTTATGGTCAAAGGATACTGGAATAGAATTATATCTATCCAGTACCCTCAACTTCAATATTGTTAGTTTAAGGAAAATACTTTTTTCTAGGTTCATGCTGAGATTTTTTATCACTATTCCTTAATGGGGAAAGAGTTCTTCAAGTTATATATCCAAGGCTTGAATCCCTTCCCACCGAATGCCAATCACACAAAGACATAGTGAATAGCAAATGAACCCATTTCCCCAAGCCAATAGCAAACAGACATCAATGAAATTACACATATGAGAAGAAGTTGAAGGTGCCTAGTGAGTGTTCTTTTTCGGGGACAGCTCTTTCTGAAGGGGAAGTGACTTGATTAGTCACAAAGCTGACTTAAGGCCAACAGGCCTAATCAAAAGAAAATGTTTATGGAACTTTGGGGAAACACTAGCCAAATGCCTGGATGATTTTGGCAATGCTAAAGTAAATAGAGAACAAAGATTAAGCTATAGTTCCGACTTCTTCCTGCAAACATAAAACAAAAAAATATGATTTAATTTCCTAGAATTATCATTATCAGTTGCAAATGGTTACTAACTCAGTCTTTCCACCTCCATCTTCTCCCTTCAGCCCATTTTTGCAATCCTTCTGTTAGGTAAAGATCCAATCATATTCTTCTGCTTAAAAGTTTTTAATAGATCCCTATTTCATAGCGATTCCCCTATTAGAGCTAATTCCACAATTCCCACTTGAATTGGCGGTCTGGTTCCCTGGAGGGCAGCTGACTACTTCTCTCCTCAGAGTTCAAGGTACAATAATATGGGCTAGGATTGCTAGTGATACTGTGTTCAAGCCCCAATTTGGTATATTCCTTATTGATTATTAGTCAGCCAGACTGAATTCACTGTCAGAAAAGGTTCTTTGCTAATGCAGTACAGTAAGAGTGGTTGGTACAAAATATTTCCCCAAAGTGAGAGCACATTCTTTCCCTTGAACACAATCAGCTCCTGGGACAAATGGCCTTCAATTTAGAACACAGCTTCTGGTTACTGGCACACCTTCCTTCTATGTAGTCCTCATGACATCTCCCTGAGTGGTAACTCTCTGCTATACTCTGGGTCTTGGTGTTCCTGTAGAGTTCTAAAAGCTGTCTTTCTTTGATTTATGTATTTTGTTTTCAATGTGCCTCTCAGCACTGGATACAGACTCTGCCAATCAGCCACTTACTGATTGACGTTACTACCATCTCCAATGCACAAAATCACCAGTGCCACTGAGAAACCCAGATTTTCTGATCAACTAAAGTTGGACACCTGGTCAACAGGGAGAGGAGACGAAAGACCTTCTCTGGGATCACTGCCCTCCCACCTTTGTGTATATATTATATGCACATAGTTGTTAGCTTTTTGTCTCCCCTTATTTTGGGAACTCTTGACTTGCAGGGACTCTTCCTTGTCTTTCATATTCTCAGTACTTAACATGTAGTGGCTACTTAATAATATTTGTTGACTGACTCTTGACTGATTGACTTCATGGGTTGTCTTCTTCTATCAGAATCTAAGATCCTTGAGGGCAAGAACTATTTTGCATGCTTATATTTGTATTCTCAGTACTTAGCACAGAGCTAGGCATATAGTAGGTACTTAATAAATGCCTGTTTATCTCTCTATCTTTTATCTATTCTATCATTCAAAAGAAAAACAAGCTCCACATAAGAGCTTGCCCACTTATGCAAATGACATTTTCCTGGTCCACAACATATATGGAAATGCTTTTTTTTTAAAGTTATCAACACAAAGACCAACTATGGTTTCAGAGGACATGTGACAAGATCTTCCACCCAACTATAGATGTGGTGGAATTAGAGTATAGATTAAGATTTTTTTTGACCTGGCTAATTTTGTTTTCCTCAACTATATATTTTAATGAATTTTGTTCTTCTTGTTCTCAAAAAAAGGAACAAATGGGTGGCTAGGTGGCGCAGTGAATAGAGCGCCAGCCCTGGAGTCAGAAGGACCTGAGTTCGGAGCCGGCCTCCCACACTTAATCCGCACAAACAAAAACCTAGCCGTGTAACCTTGAGCAAGTTACTTAACCCCAATTGCTTCTAAAAAAAAAAAAAAACTGAACAAATAAGTAAACTTTCAAAACTAGGGAAAAGGGTAGCAAATGGGAAGGGGTGGTTGAGGAGAAGAATGAAGAGAACCAATGGAAACAGGGCTACTTTAAAGTACATCAAACTAAAATAACTGAAGAGAAAAAGTACTACATGTATAGAGGGAGAGGGAAAGAAATCCTAATTTGGAAAAGAAACTGAGGATATGATGGTTTACTTAGAAAATCCTAAGATACTAACTGAAACAATTAAGAGCTTCAACAAAGTTGAGGGTTACAAAATAAATCCTCAACAATTAACATTTCTATATAATAGTAACAAAATTTAAGGAGCAATAATAGAAAAGGAGATCCCATTCTAAATAACTACAAAATGGATAAGATATCTGGGGATCAGTCTTTTGTTGTTATTGAGTCATTTCCATTGTGTTCAACTCTTCATGATCTCATTTGGGGATTTCTTGGTAAAGATAATGGAGAGGTTTGCCATTTCCTTCTGAGAGAAACAGGTAAATAACTTGCCCAGGGGCACACAGCTAGTAAGTTTCTATGGTCACATTTGAACTCAGGTCTTCCCAACTTCAGGGCTGGTACTCTATCCCATGTGCCACTTAGCTGCCCAAAAGACTTGTACAGATTCTATTACAAAGTAATATTTAAAGAAATAAAAAATACCTTAAACAGTTGAAGAAAGACTGGATCTTCATGGCTGGGCTATGCCATGATAATAAAATGACAATATTATTAAAGTGAATTTAAGTTTTGATGTCATACCAACCAAATTATCAAAGGGATACTTTACAGAACTTGATAAAATAATAACAAAATTCATTTGGAAAAATAAAAGACCTTGAATATCAAAGGAAATAATGAAAAGAAGTAGGGACAAAGAGAAAATATCCATTCCAAATCTCAAATTATAATATAAAGCAGCAGTTATCAAAAACATCTGGTGCTGGTCAAAAAAGTAGATCAAGGAACAGAATAGAAAAGGGATCAATCATCGTAGTGCAACTCAACAATCTAATATTTGATAAATTGGAAAACAGAGAACTTGGGGGAAAAGCTCTATTTGTTTTTTTTTTAACTGCTAAGAGAATTAGAAAATAGTCCAGTAGAAATTAGGCTTAGACCAACACTTTATGCCACTTTTCACAATATGTTCTAAATAGAAGTATGACCTTAATATTAAAGATCATACTATTAAAAAATTGACAAAAAGCAGCTAAGGGAAGGAGATGAATTTTTAACCAAGGAAAATATGGAGCCAACTACAGAAAATAAATAATTTTCATTACATGAAACTGAAAATCTTTTGCACAAATAAAATTAACACATATAGAATAAGAAAAGAGGTACTCAAAGCCTGGTGTGATATACACTGGCATGACCATGCCTTTCAAACTTTATCTTATATTATTTCCTTCCATGCATGCTATGCTTCAAACAATCCAGACCACTTATTATGTATGGAAAATTCAAAAAGAAACTGGACAAATCACTGTATCACTGGTTATTGAGGGTGTGGTGTAGGGGAGTCAATGCCGAGATGCAGTATCTGAGTTTTAGAGTTGTGGGGAGGCTTCTGGGGCCTTAGAGTTACCCACATTCCCTACCTGAGTATCATGCTGGGCCATGTTACCTACAAATTAGTGTCTTTCAGGTGGGGGTCAGAACAAGGGCTAAAGCCCTTTAACCCTATGACCCTACAAAGCCCATCTTTTTGAAGCTCTCTGTAAAGACCATGCTGAGGGGGGCCTTTGGCCAGTACCAAGGTAAGGGGTGACAAAAACAAACAATTATTAGGTTACTGAGGCTGCAAGTCCCTGCTTACCCTAACTCTTTTGAAAAACAATTGCTTATGTAATACTGGTCCATTGTTGCTATTGAAGAGATAGCACAGGTTGTATATAATCACCCTTTGTCTAGAGTTATCCTATTATGAGTTGAGTGATGCAAGACAGCCTTTTCACAGTAGGCACACCCAACTAAATAAACCAAATGTCCCTCCAACCTATCTGTCCTTAACTAGCAAAATGTCACTCTTCCATGTCAGGCAAGAAGTTTGCCCCTACGAAACAATAGAGGCATCATGATGCACCTGAATGCCCAGTCCAAGTGTCTAATATTTCAGAAACCATATCTGTGGCAAATCATGCTACTGTAAGAAGGGGAAGGTCTCTCCAGTACAGTGGTTTCTGGAATCCAATCTCCAGGAACTTACCTGATAAGAATAGATGACCTTTAGACATAGTTCTAGTGGAAATCCTCAACCTGCACAGAGCTGCCTTGGCCTCAAGGTCCTTGCCCCTCAGAAGGATATGAACACCCTGAAAAAGAGCTCAGTTTCCCCTCAATTGGCAGTCTTCCCTTCATCTGGAAGGGTTTGGACAGCTCCTTACCAGAAAAGACTTGGGGACTAGTGGAGCATATTGCTGCTTTCTAATTCCATGAGGTAAAAAAATAAAATAAAATAAAAACGGTTGCTATATGACTACAGTGAATGTGTATTTACTTGGAAGAAAGGAGATCCCTAGCTGACTTCATGATAATTCTGAGTCCCTGGGTGGGGAGGGGGGGTGAAAGGGAGTCCTCATTTAGCCCCCATAGAAAAAGAAGCCTCAACAGAGGCATCTAAGAGAGCAAAAACTTCATATTATTCCACTGATGCAGCTTTAATAGAGAGGGAGGTTTTGGTGGGTTAGCCAGAGAATACTGAATGACTGTCAGTATTGGGAGAGGCTTGGCATCAGCTTAGATCCTGTGATAGTTTAGCTTTTATTATGGAGACCCATGGTGAATGTCAAAGATTTGGCATCATCTGCCCTATGCCCTACTAAATGGTTGAAATCTGAGACTCCTAGCACCCCCAGCCACAGTAAACAAAAATCTTAAAAGTACAAAAATACCACCATTAAGCCTAAAGCAAAATCTATATTAAAAATCAGCCTGGGCAAAACAAACAAACAAAAACCTTTGCCACATTGACCATGCCCAAAATGTAGGTAACAAAGGAACCAATTGGTTTATTTCTGATTTGAAAAGAACAAATTTATCTATTTTGTTCATTGAGTTAGGGTTAGGAATGAAGGCTTATTTGAATAAATTGATAGATTTGTTCATTTATTTTTTCAACGAACAAATCTATTCACTTATTTTCTACAAAGAAATGCATTTCTTTATATTTTTTGGCCAATTTTTTCAAAATGGCATTCACAGCACCCCATTCTCAACGAACAAAAGTATACAAAAATACCCTCACCAAATTTATAGCCAACCCCATATTACACACTAGCCTGGGCAAGAAAAACCTACTGCCACTTTGGCCATGCTCCCAGTGGTATGTAACTTACTTGCTGCATTTTAAATTAATCACCTCCCTGGCAGCAGATAAGGGACAAGGTTAATCTTCAGTTTTCTATTCTTCTGGCTTGACTTCCCAAAACCCCAGCTTAAGGGTTCCAAAAACACTCAAGTCAGTTAAAGTACCCTTCCTTATTCCTATGATCATGGCCAAGTCATTTTGTGCCACAAACTTGGGTGCTCAAGACTCCCAGAATTGAGGGTACAGTCCCTGGTACACTTTTCCCCCCAATCTTTTATTTGAATAAATGGACCAATTGGTTTGTTTTAAAATTAAATTTACAAATTTATCAATTTACCAAGCCAGGACTTGATTGGCCAGAGGATGGGTCAAGGTTTAAGCTTTGCCTCCCTTGACTTAGTCTCCTGGTGGGCTTTGGCTATGCAGATATGACCTCCTGGCTACCTAGGAGCATAAAAGGTCCCATCACCAGGGATTGGGACCCTTCCAAAGTGCTGAATGCCAAAAGAACTGGAGAATGCTACAGGGGGGAAATGAATCCTAATTGAAATAGAGGACTTCTAAGCATTCCCAATGAAAAAAAGTTAAGTAGAAATTTTGAAATATAAACACAGAATTTGAGAGAAACATAAAAAGATAAACATGAGTGAACAAGTATAAGAGAATAATGGATAAACTGTTTAGATTCTAATATAAGGCAAAGATACAAGTGCCCCTTCATCATCCTATCATCATTAGAGTTGGTGGAGGGAATCCAATTAGACAAGGTCTGGGGGAGGTTCTGTTATGCCTTGATGATCTTAAAGAAAAGAATGGAAAAGGGGGGAAGAGGAATACATTGGGAGGGGGAAAAGGAGTAGAGGGAGGTTTGGAAAAATGATCTCATACAATCAGGGTGTGTGAGTAAATATCTATACCAAGAAGGAGAAAGGTGGGGAGCAGCTGACACTTGAAACTCATCACTTTCATTTGAACAGTTCTAAAGAAAGAAAAGTGCAAACATACATACACACACCCACAGAGATTGGTATAAAAACCCATTTCACTTCACAAGGAAATAGGAGGGAAATGGGAGAAGGGGAAGGAGGGATTGGGAAGAGGCTAAACTATGGAAAGGATTAGTCCTAAGCAAAACAAACTCGAAGGATATACAAAAATACTTATAGCTCTTTTTGAAGAGGTAAAGGATGGGAATTTGAGAGTGCCCATAATTCGGGAATTGGACAAACAAGTTATGGTATAGAAATGGGACAAATATTATTGTGCTGAATTCTTATCAGCATAATGACCAAGCAAGATTCCAGGTGGCTAATGATGAAACACACTACCTACTTCCTGACAGAAGAGGGAAAGGACTCAGACTACAGAATGAGTTCTTTTTTTTGTCAACAAATGTGGAGATTTGTTTTGATTGACATATTTATAATAGGTTTTGTTGGATGACAGAAAGAAAGTTGGGTGGGAGTGTGAAGGTGGAATGTGATTGATTAAAATAAATAAAATATTTAATATGTTTGTGTATGTGTATGTATGTGCCTTCATCTATGTATGTGGGCAGGGGTGAGATGTATTAAAAGACTAAAGCCACAATACGAGGAAATAAGGAACCCAGACTTTGTGCCTGGCTGGCGTGATGACGTAAGGATTCAATGAGAATGGGATTGCCAGACCAACAAAGGCTTACAGGAAGATTTACCATGCTGTTAGCTCAAGATGATCAAAGAACTCCTTTAATCAGTCCCCTGTATCCTTATAATAAGAGGACTGGACTAAATGATGCCTAACTATCCATGACTAGTCTGAAATTAACAGGACTGGTGCCCCAGGATACCAATATTGGGGGAGAAAACTTTCTCTTAAGGGGAATGCACATTCTCCTCACAGCTTCCCCTCAGTGACTACCATGAAGCATAAGCAACCTGAAACCAGGTGAAAATACAGTCTTAGAGTGGAGGCAACTTGACCCTTACTCCTGTGTGGCCTCCCTAGTGCCCCTCTCTTGGGGCATGCTTTCTTCTACAAACCTATATGGGCAGGGATGGATCAGCCCCTCTCTCAGCTCAACAGACCGAATGAATGGGGTATATACTCTGTAATGCTACTCTTGACACCACCTAACCACAACTCACCTATGTTTACCCCAAGTGAAAAAATTCCTACTATAAACTGGGACTATTTTTTCACTGTCCTAGACTCCTACTACCTACCATTCATATCCTTAATGAAAATCTTTCATAACTTCAAAGTCAATAACAAGAGGTTGATTTCTACCTATGACTGGCAATTTCAAAATTAAATCTTCATGATATCAAGAAGGGTATCATAGAACTAGAATTTTCCATCTAGAAGTAATTTAGGGTTTCAGAAATCATTTAGTCCCATATCTTTATTTAGCAGAAGAAGAAATTAAGTGACCGCTAAGGTCACAAAGTTAGTGGGAGACCCAAGACCATAACCCAGCACTCTTGACTTTTCTAATCTCATTCTTCCTACCATACCATGGGGTTTTTCAAGAGGGGGCAGAAAAGAGAAAAAAAAGATTCTATAAGGGACCCCATTGCCCTGCTATGTCTGTGGCACAGCAACAGGACCAAAGAAACCACCTCTTATGGCATGAAAGCCAGGCAATGAAAATCCATCCTCTCTCCTTCAGGAATTCTGTTTCAGCTTAATATTTAGAAGCAATTGGCAGGTAGATCCCTGCTAGGAGCTAATAACTAGGTCTTACAGCACTTAGCTTGGTCTACTGGCATTTTGCCAGATAAACAGTTTATGCTCTATTATTTCCCCTGGAAAGTCCCTGGTTCAGGCTAAACAATTTCACCCCAAAAGGCTCTTTGAGCTTGAAGGCCAGGCTTCTTCCCCACACTTTTTATTTGATCTATAAAGAAGAAGGCAAAATTTGCGAGAGACCTGGACAGATCATTGTTTGATTCAAATGCAGTCAAAATAAATACTAAGGGAGAGACCAAGACTCTTGTTACTTTGCTTACCTACTAAAAATGTCCAGCAAGGACCAAGGGGAATGCCATGTGTTTGGGAAGGTGGGAAGTCAATACTCAGAACAGAAACTAAGCAACCTCAATCCCCACCTCCCCACCAAAGACAGCCTTGGGAAGTAGGCTAAATTCTGTCCCTAATGATTCTAATTCAACTCTCTTCTGCACATGTAGTACCCATCTCTTCAACCTGTTCCCCTACCTCTCTGTCTCTCTGCCTCTCTCTGTATGTATGTGTCTCTCTCTATCTCTATCTCTGTCTCTCTGTATGTATGTGTCTCTCTCACTCCTCTCTCTCTGTCTCTCTCCTCTCTGTCTCTGTCTCTGTCTCTGTCTCTCTGTCTCTGTCTCTCTCTCTCTCTCTGTCTCTCTTGTTCCCTCAGGTGTTCAGTTCCATAAACCTCTCTTACTGATATAGTTCCATACACATATAGTTACATTAAATGCATTGCCTCTCCCAGAGGTATTTGGGTCTGGAAGGTGTTTTCTAGAATCTCCTGTTTAAAAAAAAAAGAAAAGAAAAAAGCCTAAAAAGAAAGAATCTTCAAAGGCAAAATGTCTGGTGGGAATGAAGAAGGTTGAAGGAGAGAACCCTGAATTTTACACCAATCAGGGTCCACAAACTTGTTCTTAAAAAGTATCTTGATAAATACATTTCAGTATAATTGGCTTCTTTTGCCATCCTATCAGAAGTCACAGAGCACTGAACCTAGACTCAGGAAGACATGAGTTCAAATCACTTACTAGCTATGTAACCCTGAGCAATCAATCAATCAATAAACATGTATTAAGGCCCTACTATGTGCCAGGCACTGTGCTAAGTACTAGGGACACAAAAAGAGGCAAAAGACAGCCCCTGCCCTCAAGGAGCTTTAAATTTAATGAGGGAGACAGCATGCAAACAAATATATACAAAGAAAGCTAAATAGGAAATAATTAACAGAGGGGAGGCACTGGAATTAAGAGGAGTTGGGACGGGCTTCCTGTAGAAGACGGGATTTTAGCTGGGATTTAAGAGAAGCCAGGGAGGTCAGTAGTCAGAAAGGAGAAAGAAAGTTCTGGACATGGGGGACAACCAGAGTAAAATGCTTAGAGCAGAGAGATAGAGTGTCTTGTTAATGGAACAGGCAGGAGGCCAGTGCTTCTGGATCACAGAATAAATATTGGAGAGTAAGGTGTAAGAAGACTGAACAGGTAGGAGGGGACTAGGTTATAAGGGGCCTTGAATGCCAAGCAGAGGATTTACATTTGATCCTGGAGGCAATAGGGAGCCACTGGAGTTTATTGAGAAGGGGGTGGCATGATCAGACAGAGTTTAGGAAAATTAATTTACTTCTGTCCACCTTAGTTTCCTCATCTGTAAAATGGGCATAACAATACCTACCCTCTCTCCACCCCTGTTGTCCTGGGGATCAAATGAGATATTTGTAAAATACTTTGCAAACCTTAAAATACCATATAAATGCTAGCTGCAATTATTTTCTTTTAGGTATTTAAAAAATTATTGTGAGAAGGGGTCCATAGGTTTCATTACAACTTGCTGCCAAGGGGCATGACACAAGGCATCCCTGTCTTAAAACTATTCCTTCTTCTGAAAAGTATGAAACAGGCTTGGACTCTCCAACTCTTCTGATGTGTTTATTGGGTAATTTACCAGACTGCTTTATTTTCTTTCTTTCTTTCTTTAGTCTTTGTTATAAGAAATGGCTTGATTGGGGCGGCTAGGTGGTGCAGTGAGTAGAGTGTCCGCCCTGGAGTCAGAAGGTCCTGAGTTCAGATCCGGCCTCAGACACTTAAAACACACACAAATAAAAAAAAAAACCTAGCCCTGTAGCCTCGGGCAAGTTACTTAACCCCAATTGCCCTCCAAAAAAACCCAAACAAAACAAAAAAAAACAGAAATGGCTTGATGGTTCAGGAAGAAAGAAAGGATATATTTGAAAATCATGTTGACATAAAAATCAAAGATGGATGGATATAGATATATACATATTTATATATTATATAATTTGTTATATACATTATAAGGTGTGTATGTCTGTTTACATATATGTGTGTAGTGCACCCTCTCACCAGGATCTCAACACGAAAAGCAGTGCCTCCAGGCAGGGGACATGCCTTCCCTCTAAATTCCTGTTTGGCTCACTGTACCACAAGCCTTAAGAACTGGTCACTGCATCAATCAGTCAGGTTTCTGACAGGGTCTTCTATCCTCCCCCACCTTCTCTTTACGAACAGGGCATCCCGTGTGGCATTCTGCAGTGCGAATTTATGAGAGCCCTGGAGTGGGTCCCTTAAATAGGCAAAGATATATCTGAATGTGGCCCGATTTCAGAGAGAGAGCACAAGAATTTCCTCCTTCACTGAGCCAAGTGCTCTGTGTTCCAGTACAGGTAGGCGATAGTATCTATTCAACTATTGTCAGGTGACAAGCACTTACTGATATCCTAAACTCTGAAGATGCAAATGTAAACGAGAAAGTTCTTGCCCTCAAGGGATTTACATTGCAACAGAGTAAATAGCACACAGGGGAGAGATTAGCTCAAATGCCTGGGTAAAGGTACCCGAGCAGGGAGGCTCAGAAGTACAGCCAGCCGGCTCAGCCAGGGTCCTGCCCCTGGGAGGAACTCAGCCATGGGAGACGAGGCCCAGCATGGGGGGGGCGGGGAAGGGGAAGGGAGGGGAGGTGTTCCACTAGAAGAAGCTGCAGGGGGTCTATGGATATTCCAGGTAGAGGAAACTACAGGTGGTGAGGGAGGTTTCACAAGGAGATCGCCGCTGACAAGTATCATTAAAAACCAGAAAGTCAGTAGCACAGCCAGGAGAATGGGGAACACTGCATAAGGCCTTTTTCTTTCATTTATTCATGTAGTCCAAACCTTTCCGTTTCTTTCTTTCTTTTTGCTTTGGTTTTTTTTTTGTTTTGTTTTGTTTTTTGGAGGGGGGAAGGCAGGGCAATTGGGGTTAAGTAACTTGCCCAAGGTCACACGGCTAGAAAGTATGAAGTATCTGAGGCTGGATTTGAACTCAGGTGCTCCTGACTACAGGGCCGGTGCTCTATTCAGTGCGCCACCTAGCAGCCCCCAAACCTTTTATTTTCTAGAGGAGAAACTGAGGCACAAGGATGTTCAGTGATTTGCTTAGGGTTACACAACCAGGAAGTATCAAAGGGGAGGCTTGCAGTCGGGTCTGTCAAAGGGGAGACGTCTAGTGTGGTCTTCCTGACTGCAGAACCACTTTTCAAGTTGAATAGATGCTATAAAGAACATGCATGATGAGAGAAGGTGATCTGGTCACGATCCTCTGTAGAGCGATAATAGCTTAGATGAATCAAATGTTACTCTGATATCTATGAAATATTAAAAAAAAAAACAAACCTTCAAGGAAGGTCTTCAGGGCATTGGGTGGATCCTCAACTGAGGGTTTATAGGAGGATAGAGAAAAGAATTACATAAAGTGAGAAAGTGGATGGGTTGAGATTGGTAAAACAGTGAAGGAACTCTCAAGATTCACATTCAGGAGGAGATCAAGGATACAGGAAAGAATCTCAGTCCATAAGCCTGGTACTGCCTACCTCAAAATGAGGTGAGAGAAAAATGTTTTGGAAATGTGCATCATTATCTGCTTAGTAACACACAGATCCATGCAAAGCCTGGAGAGGAGAGGTAGTTACTTGGGTAGTGACAGAAACGGATATCTACTGTTGTGATCCTAGCTTTTTGCCAAGTGACTTATGGCTTTTAGTCATGCTAAAAATTCTAACAGGCACTTCAAGGTTGTGTGGCATGCACAGCCCAGTTCATTGGCAGGGCAAGATGCCTGGTGTAAAATTCCCCTGCTAAATTAGAAGCAGATTCCTCTCCCTTGCTTTGGTGGATTTTCCACACAAAAGATGGTCAGTGGGATTATTATATCGATGTCTAGGATGGCACCCGCACCTGCTGACCACAGTAACAGCATATAACTGGGAACCGTTCCAGGGCGTATCTGGTCTCCCCCTTCCTCTCTCCTTTACATGCTGGAGCACAGCTGTCTAAAATACTCCATTACTTTCCATCCCTAAGCCTTATTCATTCCATCTCTGGCTCACAAAAGCCTTCCAGAAAGCCCACACAGGAGTAAAGCTTCAACCTGAAAGTGGAACAATATTGCCCTCTGGTGTTACTGAAGGAGAAGTACCTTCTCTTTATACAGTACGTATCAGGTCAAATCCTCTACAACCATCATTGGATGACCAAAGACACCCTTTAATGTACTTAAAGTCAAAGGGGGAAGGGGGAAGAACCATGTGTTTTCTATGATGGCCACTGTCTTAGAGAAATCTCTTTAGTGTCTTTAAGACAAAAGAGAAGAATTTCAGGATAGTACTCAAAGACCTGGGTTCTAGTCCAGGCTTCCCCCCCACCCCACCCCACTATTTAATATGACTTTAGTTATTTCTAAGCCTCAGTTTCCCCAACTGAAAAAGCAGGGTATTGGCTTTTTTATTAGAGGACTCTGGTGTGACAATAATACTGTCTTCTTTCACTCTTAATTCAGTGTGACAGACTCAAACTAGATGCTTAATTACTACTTATGGAGTTTCCTCGAGGGCACCATGCAGACTGCCCCAACTTGGACTCACATTCTAGTGCCTCAGGTGGAAGGGGAGTATGACCATGGGAACACAGGAAGCAAACAAGCATTTATTAACCACCCACTTACCATGTGCCAGGCACTGGGCTAAATGCCTTACAGATGTGTCATTTAATCTTTACAACAACCCAGGGAGGTGGGTACTATTACTATTCCCATTTTAAAGATGAGGAAATTGAGGTTAATCCAGTAAGATTTTTAACTCCTCCAATCTTGGTCTGCCTGACTCCATGCCCAATGCTTACCCGCCATGCCACCTAGCTGTTTACAGGACGATTGTGGCTTTTCTCTTTTTGACACAAGGAGGAGACAAAAGCAGCTACTGTCCCCAAAATCTTCACTTTCTTTTCCCCGTCTCCCCTCCCACTTAGGTCCTTGTGTATCTCTGCTCTATTGCTGGACAAAGCACAGCTTCAGTTGGTCCTTTAAATAGCACCTCAGCACCAGCTGTCTTTTCTTTTCCTTTTCTTGAAGGCAACAAAGTTGATACCAGTGTCAGTCACCAAGGAAAATTTGTTAACCTTTTGACTTTGAATATCTCAGCAGACCAGCTGTCTTCCATATATAGAACATATATGAACCCTGTTAAAGCTTCTGTGGATGCTTAGCCAAATGCATCATTACCAGGCTGCTGGACATTTAACCCCATGCTTCCTGGATCTGCTGATAGGGATAAATTATTAATTCAATTTACTATAAAGTAGGTATGAAGTATTTACTAGCCAGACTGAATATATTCTTTATTCCCTACTTAGCTGACAAAAAGTTACCTTCATAGTTATGTAGGAGGGTAGATAAAAAAAAAAAATTGAAAACCAAAAGGCAGAAGAGTTCTATGGCACACATTTATGTGCACAATATCAATATTCCCACAATGTTTGAAGCTGAAAAAAGCTTTGCTCACCTGAAGGAAATTCTTCTTGGAATAAACCTCCCAGAAGCCTGTGCATAGGATCCAAAAAGTGGCATCATCACCCAGCCTAGACTCTGGGTGGGTACACTTCCAAAGTATTGTGTTTAAAAGATTGATAACAAAAGTATTTTTAGCAGCACTTTTTGTAGGAGAAAAAAACCAGAAACAAGAGATGGCCATCATTTGGGGAATGACTACATGAACTGTAGTACTCTTAGGAAAGCAAGGGAATAATACTTCACCCAGAGAAATGAAGTATTCAGGATAGCATTACATGAATGGATGCAAAGTGAAGAACTCAGTGTATACAGTGATTGCAACAATGCAAGTATCAAGCATGAACTTTTTTTTTAAAGCTGAATGCTTTGTAGTTTTTTTCTTTTCAACATTGAAGAAATTGCACTTAATTTTTTTTTAATTTATGGAATAAAACAAGTGTACAATAAAAAAGATGATTGTACATGAAAGTGTAATTCTACTATATATAACTTGCTATTCTTTTCAAATATATACCAAAATTGTCATGTAAATTTCATGCTTTGTAATTATAATAATGAAGTTTGGCACTGAGGAAGAGTTGAGGAAATACATTTCTTCCCCTCTTCAAATATAGAGGACTATGGGTATGGAATATCACACACTCCGTCAGACTTGGTTGATATGAATAGTTTTCTGAACTTCTTTTCTCTCTGTCTTTTTTATTCTTTGTTAAAAGGGATGGCTTTTTGAGTACAATAAAAGGTAAGTAGAAATTTAGAAATTAAGTTAATGTAAAATAAAAGGCAACCAACCAAAAAAATGAATTCATTATCTCCACTCCCCAAGACTTCCCCTCTTCCTAACTTCCCTATCATCAGTGAGGATACCACCATCCTCCAGATCATCGAGGCTCCCAACCTACATGCCATCTCTGATTCCTCATTCTCTCTCAGCCCCCACATCCAATCAGTTGCTAAGTCCTGTTGATTCTACCTTTGTAACATCTCTTGTATAGGCCCTCCTCTCTACTGATGCCCCCCACCCCCACCGAGTGCATATCCTCATCACCTCCTGCACCTGAACTATTGCAATTGCTGACTGGTTGATTTTCCTATTTCAAGTCTCTGGTCTCTGTAGTCTCCCTTCCACTCAGCTTCCAAAAGTTATTTTCCTAAAGTGCAGGTCTAACAATATCTCTCCCTCCCCGTTCAGTAAACTCCCTGTTACTTCCACCATCCAATGTGATATCCTTCATGAACTGGCTCCCTCCAGTCTTCTTCTATCCCCGTACTCTGAGATCTGGGGACACTGGTGTACATGCCATTCCTTGCATAAGACACTCCATCTCCTGACTCTGGGCACTAGCACTGGCTGTCCCCATGCATGGAATGCTCTCCCTCCTCATCTCTATCTTCTGCCTTCCCTGGTTTCTTTCAAGTCCAAGATAAAATCCAACTTTCTACAAAAAGCATTTCCTGATCCCTCTTAAAACTAGAACCTTCTTGTTGTGGTTACCTCCAATTTATCCTACACATAACATTTATACATAGTTGTTTGCATGCTGTCTCACCCTTTTGACTATGAAATCCCTGACAACAGGATTGCTTTTTGCTTTTCGTTGTACCCCCAGAACTTAGCACGGTGCCTGACACATAGTAGGTGCCAATAAATAATAAATTACATATGATTATAAATTATATAACACAAATATACTACATATAATATAAATAATATTATTATAACATAATAATAAATGCTTGTCAGCTTTAATTTGACTGAAAAAAATGCCTATGTTATCCCTACCTGCTATAAGGCAAGGTTTGGAAACAAAATAAGAAACATGGATTCTTTCTCTCTTTTTACTGTCTTCATTAGAACTCTAACTCCAAGAATAAACTCCCAAGAAACAGTGGCCATTATTCCAGGACCTACCTTTCCTCCCGTAGGCAGCCTTGACCATGTCAAAGGCTGCAGTTTTTACCTGAGGCACGCAATTGGCCCTGGGGTAAAATGGTTCTCTCTGCTATTAAGGAACTAATAAAATGATTAATAAACATCACCATAAGGTCCTCTCACAATTAGCTTGCCCTCAGAGAGGAGCCCCTAGAATTTTGAACAAAAGTCTAATTCTCTGACCTAATTTTGTTATGTGTAAACCAAACTATTTGTTGGCATCTTCCCTTTGTCCTTAATCCGTAGATGTGCAGTCACAATAAACTGTAGTTTTTATATAAAGGGAAAATGTTTTCAGAGACAAGTTAAATCAAATAAATACAGCATAGTATAAGCAAAACAAATGCACATTTTTTCAAACATTTTAACATCTGAAACATATGTCTCTTTCTATACCTCAAGTCAGTCACCTCTTTGTCAAGAGGTAGGAAGCATGATTCATCAGTGTAGCATTCCAGGTTTGATTTACCCTCCAGAATTCTCCACCTGAGGTGGTGATGAGCCACCTTCCCTCCTCTGCCCTGAGACCTGTTCTCCAAAATCACATAGACATTAATTAAATTAACTGGCTCTAAAATGTTGAGTCTGTAGTTTAAAAAGAGATTTTATTTCCTCTAAGCTTCAAAGGCACTCTAGTCCAATCTTATTTTATAGTTGAAGAAGATAGTACTTTACTATAAAGCTGTAATCAATCAAAATAATCATCAAAACTAGATAAGAGAGGGATTAATCAGTGAAACAGATCAAGTACAAAAAAAGGCACAAACAAGCACCATAGCCAAGAGTTTGGGGCAAAAACTCACTCAACAAAAAATGTTGGAAAAACAGAAAGAAATATGATGGAAACAAGGCTCAGAACAATACCCCACACCACATACTAAGACAAGCTCCAAATGGGCATATGATTTAGGCATGAAGGATGGCATTGAAAGCAAATCAGAGGAGCATGGAGAAAGTACCTGTCAGACAGGTGCAAAGGGGAAGAAGTGGGGGTTTTAAAAATATTTTATTTTTTCCTAATTACACGTAAAAATGATTTTCAACATTAATCATTTTAATATTAAGTTCCAAATTCTCTCCTGCCCTCTTTTATTTCCCTCCCCCCTCTCTGAGACAGCAAACAATTTGATATCAATTTGATATAGGTTATACATGTGGGCTCATGAAAATGTATTTTTATATTAAAAATGCTGTGAAAGAAGACACAGACCAAAACACACACACACACACACACACACACACACACACACACACACACTTAACAAAAGTGAAAAACAGACAACATTCAGACTCCCTCAGCTCTTTCTCTGGGGATGGATAGCATTTTTCATCATGAGTCCTTTGGAATTGTCTTGGGTCACTGTACTGCTGAGAGGAGCTAAGACTCATAGTTGATTGTCAAACAATATTGTTGTTATTCTGTTTAATGTTCTCCTGGTTTTGCTCACTTCATTTTGTATCCATTGAAAGGGGAAAAGTTAATGACCAAGCAATAGATAGTCAATAAACATGACATTTGGTCATGTGAGCAACAAGATAGAAGACCAGACATGCTCTTTCATATTCTTGACCTCTCAAATGTCTTTAAAAACAGAAATACCATTTGACCCAGCAACACCATTTCTAGGGCTATATCCCAAAAAGATCACAGAAGTGGGAAAAGGACCCATATGTACAAAAATATTTATAGCAGCTCTTTCTGTGGTGGCACATAATTGGAAGTCAAGGGGATGCCCATCAATTGGGGAATGGTTAAACAAGTTGTGGTATATGAATGTTATGGAATACTATTGTGCTATAAGCAATGAAGAGCAGACAGACTTCATAATAACCTAGAGAGACTTATATAAACTGATGTTGAATGAGGAGAGCAGAACCAGGAGAACTTTGTACATAATTACATACACATTGTATCTGTGATGACTGACTTTGATAGACTGGGCTCTTCTCAGCAATACAAGGTTAGAAGACAACTAAAAAAGACTCATGATGGAGAGGGCTATCCATACCCAGAGAAAGAACTGTTAAGTCTGAGTGCAGATTGAGGCAAACTACTTGCTCTCTCTCGTTTGTGTTTTGTTTTGTCCCTTCTTTCTCGTTGTTCATCCCATTGATTATGGTCTTTCTTTACAAAATGACTAATGTTCAATGTGAAGGTATTTGTAGAACCTATATTTGATTACATCCCATCATAGGGGGAAGGGGGAAGGAGAGGGAAGAGGAGAAAATTTGAAACTTAAGAGACAGTGGAACTGAATGTTGAAAGCTAAAAGTAAATAAATAATTTTTTAAAAAACAGAAATTATACACCAAAGATAAAGTAACTTCAGCTATGTCTACAGTCAAGGACACCCATGAATCCAAAAGGTTTTTTAAAAACCCATCAAACAAAACCCAAGGACTGAAGCTAAGTTCCCTGAGCTCCCCTCCCTTACCTCCCATGCTCCTGGCAATGAATCCAAAAGGTTTTTTTAAAAACCCATCAAACAAAACCCAAGGACTGAAGCTAAGTTCCCTGAGCTCCCCTCCCCTACCTCCCATGCTCCTGGCAATGAGGCAGTAGAACCAAGAGCCCTACACACAATCTCATGACAAAACTTAACCCCTCACCCACTCATCCATCTGTTTTCATTGCCATAGAAACCCTGGCTCCAGATTGCAGACTTTGAGCTCCTGCTATGGCAGACATCCCTGAAGCATTAACACTGAAAAAACTATAAACTGCCTGTGCTGGGCCAGAGATCTGAGGAAGAGAGGGAACAAGACAAGATACCAGAACAGGACACCCTGTGGGATGGGGTGGGCATCAGTCCTCTAAGCCTGAGGGAAACAGCACAGCTTCCAATTGTGACTGCTTCTGACTGCCCAAGTTGCTTGAATTCATGCACAACATAGAAGGAGGCTGAAATCTTTGAGATCCAGCTTCCAAAGAAGGGGACACCCTCAGAGGGGGCATGGTCAGAAAGTGAATAGGGAAAAATCAGGAAGAAAAGACTAAAATTACCAAAGATCTAGGGAAAAAGAAAATTCAAATACCTTAAACATAAGATAAATTGACAGGAAAAAACATTAATAACAGAAAGAAATATGGCCTCCAAATCTAGTAAACTGTTCAAACATCTATGAAGAAATAGCACAAAGGAAAATGATCAGAACATGGAACCCCAAGACAATATGCTGCTCCTAAGTGGTTCAAAAGAGAAATGAGAATTATGAGAATAAAATTTAGGGACTGCAACAGCCAAAAATCAACAACAATTTAAAAAAAACAACACCTGGAATCTTTGATGGCAAGTCTCACCAAAGAATAAGAGTAAGGACAATGGGATTGTGAATGAACATATATACAGAAATGAAGAACAATCTAGAAGCAGCAAAAAAATAAAAACATAAAAATATAGTCATTATGCAAACAAAACATACTGATCCTAAATATGGGATACACGGAGATAATCTATTGATCACAGGTCTGCCAGAAAGCAAAACAGGACCAAAAACCTCAACATCATAAGGCAGGAAGTAACAGAAGAGAATTTCCCAGAACTTCTGAATATAGAAAATGAAACACCAATCAAAAGCAACAACTGATCACCTCCAGAAAAACCACCACAAAAACAACTAAACTCAAGGCTACAAACTTGAAGACACATAGTGGCTAAATTAAACAATTCATTTCAGAAATAAGTTCTGTAAGAGATCAGGAGAAAGACCTTCAAATTCAAAGGAAAGCAAATTCGAATAATGCAAGACTATTCTGCACCTACCATAAAATGTAAAAGGGAATGGAATAATTGTTTTGAAGAGCAAGGGAACTCAGTGGGGACCAACCCTGAATATCTGAGCTTAATCACATTCGAAAAAAGATGGGTACTCAATAATAAAGAGGTATTTGAAACATTTTTAGGAAGAAAACTGGAACTGAAGAAATTAATTGTATCTTGAACACCCCAAACAACAGAAATACAGGAGGAGTGAATAAATAAATGCAGTAGGCAAGGACAGTCACAGCAACAAAGTGAGTATAAAGAGAACATGGAGAAACTTCTTTCTAAATGTACACAAGGAGATAAGGGTAAAGCTGGAAGTTTAGTGGAGATAACAGGGGCATGGGGCATTATAGACAGAATCTCATGACACACTGCCTACAGGTGATTCATTGATTCTGGGAGGATTATACTAAAATGTGGGAGGGTACATGAAAGGGGAAAGGGAACAGGAAAATGGAAAATATATATATGATGTGCCAGAGTGAAATCAAAGGCTATAAATGAGGAAGGTGACCCCTTGGTTTCAGAAAGAGAAGAGCTTACAGAGCAGTAGGTGAGGAGGAGGAGAAAAGTATTGAAAAGGGAGGTGAGGAAGAAAGGAAGCCTTCCTTTGGTGTTGGGAGGGGGTTCCATTGCTGAATGCTCCTATGGGTGAAGAGATGGGAGACATGGCCTGTGAAAGGAAATGAGGATTTTGTACTGGGTATGGCCTGGGGAATTTAGGGTTTAAAAAGTCTACACATCCTACTTCAGAAAGAGGGAAGTTGAAATTCCTGGGAGAGTGGGACAGCATGGACCCATGGAGAAGATTTTGAGGCAAATGGGAGAAAAAAAGTAACCAGGGAAGAATATAGATCAACGGTTGGCTGTATAATCAGGGGTATGCTCGGGGAGGGCTTTACCATGGCATCCTGATACCAGAAATAATTGGCATTATTTTGAGGTGAGACACAATGGAAAAAGGGAAATCACAGACAAGAGCAAACTCAACAAGGCAAAGGCAGAGTGGAAAGCCTGGAATGGATCTGTTGGAAGCTTTGATTGCATGAGGAATACAGAGGAAAAAAAAAAGTCTAAATAAGCATAGGGGTCATGAA
This sequence comes from Gymnobelideus leadbeateri, assembly GCA_011680675.1. Lineage (NCBI taxonomy): Eukaryota > Metazoa > Chordata > Mammalia > Diprotodontia > Petauridae > Gymnobelideus > Gymnobelideus leadbeateri. The sequence goes on along the minus strand of WOXC01009771.1, from coordinate 21,049 downwards.
TCAGAGAATAAGGTTCTAGAGTAGAGAGAAGACGGATAATGAAGAAAGTGAGAGAAATCCTTTTTGGAAAGGTATACCCCCAAAATGAAATTTTTAAAAAACTAATGAACAAGACTAGTTGAAGGTGAAAAACCAGCAGTTTATGGTCAGATAAGGGGATTTCAGAATTCTCTAATATAGAGGTAGTACATTTATGGCGGTTGGCAGGATCAGAAGTATGCCTATCTTTGCATGCAGCTGAGGTGGGGTGGGTCATGGGAAGTGAGTAGATGAAAGAACTGAGGGGTTAGGGTATTTGAAGGGGAGTAACATGTATGTAGAAGTTCCCTAGTAAGAGGGTAGGAGCTGGGGAAAAGAGAAAAATAGTGAGCCAGGTACTGGACTTCTTGAAAAAGGAAAGGGAATGACCTGGAGGTCTGTAAACAACAGCTACCAGCATTTTGATTGAGTGGTAGATATGGATTGCAGGACCCTTAAAAGAAGAGAATGGTGGAGCTGAGGGAAGAACCTGGAAGTAACAAGGGGAATGAATAAAACTACTTCTAGCACTGGAAAAGGTGGTCAGGTAGGCTGTGCCATTAGGAAGAGCCAGGTCTCAGTGATTGCTAGAAGAGAGAAGGAATGGGAGAAGAAAAGATTTAGGATGAAGGGAAGTTTGTTGCCTATGGAACAGGTATTTCAGAGGGTTTGGATGGGATTGGAGAGCAGGAAGGTGGAGGAAGAATAAGAAACTGGAATGGGGATGGGGAATGGATGATGACATATAGGGGTTTAGAACCACTGGGATGTGTAGGGTATGATCAGATATAAGAATATTTATCACTGGGTGGAAAATGACACTCCTATTTCCAGAGGAGACTGGAGATCAGACAGAAGACAAGTATAACACAAGATGGTAAGATGAAAGGGGCCCTTTCACTTCTCTCCCCTCTGAAGGCTGGAGATTAAACAAGAGATGGAAATCCCATCACTCAATGACTTGCCTCTGCATTTTCCCTCAGGGGGTGGGGTTCAGTAGGATATAGAAGGCCTGAGATAAGAGAGAAGGTAGCTTGTCTTCACACTGGAGTCTCCACATTAGGGGAGGCAGGAGATCAGGCTGGCAGGTGGAAGTTGCCCAGTAAGAAGTTGAGTAGGCAATAATAGAAGTTGACTGGACCCTCAGTAGACACACTCAGCAGGAGATGAAAGGCTTGTGGCAAGGGGAAGGTCACTTCTCTTCCCCCTAAGACTGGAGATCAAACCCATGGAGTAGGGGGTGGAAATCTAATGCACAATGGGAGCTCATATTGGTACAAATGGGAGTCACAGTTGAAGAGGTCTGCAGGAAGTAAAATGGATGATGATTACATAAAAGGTTTTGCATAAACAAAATCAAAGTAGCTAAAATTAGAAGAAAAGCAGGAAGGGGGGGAATCTTTGTAGCAAAATTTCTCTTATAAAGGTCTTATTTCTTAAGTAGGCTTTTTTTTTTTTTAACAATTGGGGTTAAGTAACTTGCTCAAGGTTACACGGCTAGTTTTTTATTTACGTGCAGGTGATAATTTTCTGAGGCCAGAACCAATCCTGGGTCCTCCTAACTTCAGGGCCTCTTACTCACTGTGCTGCCTAGCCACTCAAAAGGTCTTATTTCTAAGATATGTAGGGGACTGAGTCAAACTTATAATGAGTCATTCTCCAATTGATAAATGGACAAAAGATATGTATGAATAGCCAGCTTTCAGAGGAAGAAATCCAAACTATCAATAACTTTGTGAAAGAATGCCCTAAAACACTAATAATTAGAGAAATGCACGTTAAAACAATTTGAGGTCCTGCCTCATAACTGTAAGAATGGTAAAGTTGACAAAAAAACGGAAAATGGCAAATGCTAGAGGAACTGTGGAATATCAGATACTGTAATGCACTGTGAACTGGTACAGCCGTTCTAAAAGCAATTTGGAACTATGCCCAAAAAGTCATTAAACTGTGCATATCTTTTTATCCAGTGATGCTGCTAGTTAGTTTATAGCCCAAAGAGATCAAAGAAAGAGGGAAAGAATGCATATCCACAAAAATATTTATACAGCTCTATTTGTTGTGGCAAAGATTTGGAAAGTATGGGGACATACATCAATTGGGGAATAGCTGAACAAGTTGATAGAATACTATTTTGATAGGATACTATTGTGTTACAAGAAATAATGAAGGGGCGGCTAGGTGGCGCAGTGAGTAAGAGCGCCGGCCTCGGAGTTGGGATGACCCGAGATCGAATCCGGCCTCAGAAAATGAGCACCCACACACAAATAATGACTAGCCGTGTAACCTTGAGCAAGTTACTTAACCCCAATTGCTTAAAAAAAAAAAAAAAGAAAGAAATAATGAAGGATTGGTTGAGCTGGTTCTTTTCTCAAAACTGGCCCAAAGACTTGGTTGACCCAGGAGGCCAAGGTACAAGCTATATCTCCATTGATGCGGCTTCATGGTGGTCTCTGACCATACTGAGATGGCTTCCTGGTCATATAAGGGTGTAAAAAGGCCCATTCACATGGAGCCAGGGTCTTTCAGACTTGATGGATACTCTAAGGCCATCCAAGTAATTCTAAACTACATTGCCTGTTTTGTATCCCCAGTGCTTAGCCCTGTGCCTGGCACTACATAAATGTCTATTAACTGATTGTTGACCAGATGAGTTTCCTTATGGAGGTGAGGTAGGACATCTCTGCCAAAGTTAAACATTGAAGCATCCTTACTGGATCTTTTTTCTGTGCTATGGCTAAGGAAAACTCTTTTTATTAACTACTAATATGACTTAACAAGTGTTTCATTTCATTACAATATGGAATATAAACTAACACAATACCTTTCTGAGTCAGTTCCACCAATCAGAATATCCAACATGAAAACGAACTAGAAATCTGAAAGCTAATTGTGTTCAGCTAGAAGTAAACCAAGAGGAAATGTGTATTCATGTCCCTGAGCTGTGAATATGGAGTTTGAAGGCTCTCTCTCTCTCTCTCTCTCTCTCTCTCTCTCTCTCTCTCTCTCTCAATAGATAAAGAAATAGAGATATAGATGGGTGGATGGATAAAATATGAAAAATATTAAGAAAACAAAGAGCATCACTTAGCTAAAGAATCTAAGGACCAAAAGATAAAGGAGGATTGAAGGATCAGGAAAAAGAAGAAAAAATAAATTAATATTTCAGAAGTAAAAATTCATTTTTTCATTAGTAAATCGATATCATTGGTAAGGGATAACAGAGAATAATTCCTGTCAGGCAGGGTAAAGAGGAATAGGAAGGTCAAGAAAAGAATGTTCAACATTGGAGAGAAAAGAGACAAAATGTTTTCAATTCCTAGAGATAGAATGCTGCAGTGCAGACAATTGAGGGCAAAGTAGAAGCTGAATTCTATTAGCAGAAAGGGGAATACTCTGACCTCTTTGAAAAGAAATCCAACAAAGGTAGGAGAGGGATCGACAGGTATCTTACAATCAGCTCTTTTGCTGGAAGTGAGGAAAAGGTTAAAAAATTTCAGAAGAGGGGCAGCTAGGTGGCACAGTGAGTAGAGCGCTGGCCCTGGAGTCAGAAGGACCTGAGTTCGGATCCGGCCTCAGACACTTAACACACAAACAAAAAAACCTAGCCGTGTGACCTTGGGCAAGTTACTTAACCCCAATTGCCCTCCAAAAAGTAAAAAAAAAAATTTCAGAAGACCAGCTTCTATAAACTGGGATCATTCTTCTTCACATTACCAGTAGAAGGAAGGAAATGTGGAAAGAAGGTAGGGACACTTCAGGGATAGGAACTCAGAAATGTCTGAATGTAGGAGAAGGGTGGGAATGGGACAAAAACATGGATAACATAACATCAAATGAAGTGAACTGGGGAGGAAATAATGAAGATTCAGTATGCCACATTCTTATCTGAGCTAGGAAAATAACATACAAAATAAACAAACAAAAAAACCCCAATAGTAACAATAAAAGCAAACTCAAGGAAAACAGGAATATTGTCTGTAGTGGTAGACCATGATCAAATGAGAATAAGCAAAACAAACTACAGAAATGCTGTGCAGACTTAAAAGAAAAAGGTGTGTGTATGTGTGTATGATTGAAGGCAAAAACAGAAACTTAATTATAATCTTTAATGTGAATGGATTAAATTCTCCTAATAAAAGAAACAGACAATGGAGGACTTAATTCCATTTAAAATCACATAATTTGTAGCATACAAGAAATATGTTTTAAAATATACACAGTGAAAATAAAAGAATGGAACAAAATATATTTTGAGTTAGGCGATTCTTTAAAAAGGCAAAAGTTGTGATCCTGATTTCAGCTAAGGCACCATTAAATATTAATAACATTGATAATGCTCATGATATTGAGTCCGTTTCAGTCATATCTGACTCATTGGGACTCCAATGGCAAAGATACTAGGGTGGTTTGCCATTCCCCTTTCTAGCTCAGATGAAGAAATGAAGCATGGGGTGGCTAGGTGGCGCAGTGAGTAAGAGCACCAGCCCCTGGGAGGATGCAGGATTGGTTCCGGCCTCAGAAAATGAGCACCAACACAGAAATAATAACTGGCTGTGTAACCTTGAGCAAGTTACTTAACCCCAATCACTTAAAAAAAGAAAAGAAATGAAGCAAATGGGGTTAAGTGACTTGTCTAGGGTCACACAACCATTAAAGTGTCTGAGGCCAGATTTGAATTCAGGAAGATGAGTCTTCCTGACTTCAGTCGCTGCAATCTATCCACTTCACCACCTAGCTGCTACCTTGATAATGTAAAAAGAGACAAACAGGGAAACTACACTGTGTTTAAAAGCACCATAGGCAATAAAAGTAAATAAATAAATAAATAAATAATATTAAATGTATATGCATGAAATTACATAGCTTCAAAAGGCTTAAAAGAAAAGCTAAGGACAAGGACTTTGATAGTGACACAATAATGAACAATATGAAGAACAAATCATAGAAAAATAAAAAGAATAACAAGAGAATGTTTATCTAAAGCAATCTTCAAAGGAAAATTTGAATCTGAAAACTAACAAAACATAAAAAACTGCAAAATAAAATATAGAAAACAACAGAATATAAAAAGATAAGATCAATTAACTGTGTGATTTTTTAAAATGGAAAATAATGTAACAATTCTAAAACAAGTGCAAAGGAAGAAATCTGGATAATAAGAGTTTTTTTTTTAAAGATTGTGGTATGTATTGTTTCAAACTGTTTGTTCTTTCTTTTTTTTTTTTTAGAGGACAGTTGGGGTTAAGTGACTTGCTAATGTCACACACTAGTTTTTGTGTTAAGTGTCTGAGGCTGGATTTGAACTCAGGTCCTCCTGACTCCAGGGCTGGTGCTCTATTCTCTACACCACCTAGCCACCCCAAACTAAGTTTATTCTAAAGACTACAAAAATCAATAAATCATTAATGAACTTCATCAAGAAAAAAAGGAAAATCTAAAATTACAGCCAAGTTGAATTCATATCAGATTTAGAAATGTGCTTCTGATTATGCTAAACAAAAGATCCTTCCATGCCTAAGTTTTTTAGGGTTTTTATCATAAACTAATGTTGAATTTTGCCAAAATTATTTTCTATGTATACTGAATGCTCTGTGATCTTTGTTGCTATTTATATACTGTGTTCTAATTATAATCTTCTCTTTTTTTTCCAAAGTATCTAGTGTTTTGGACGATGTCTCTGACTTTTATTCAAAATATTCTCCTGTCCTGAGATTCATTGATTTCTGCCTTCAAAGTTCTAGCTATGCTTTTTTTTAAATGTTTTCAATTCATTTTTCGATTGCCTTTCTGAATCATTGTGATTGTTTTTGAAGTTGGTTCCTGACCAAAAAAAAAAAAAACAAAAACCTGGTAAAAAAAACAAAAACAACAAAAATTGTATGAGTATGTCTAAAAATACATTAGAAACTCCTAACAAAACAATAGCACTCTTTTATATTAATGACCCTAAAAATCAGGTCCTTATTTAATACAACCAAAAGCATCTATCTAAATAAAAATGCTCATATTATCTCCAATGGATAAATATCAGAAGATTGTCTAGGACAAAGAGGAAATTCCTCTTCTTCCCACTGCTATTTGACATAGTTCCAGAAATGCTAATTAGTGAAATGACAGAACAAATTTAAGTGTACAGCTAATCCTCAACTTTCATGGGGATGTTTAAAAAAAAAAAAACAGAATGAAAGTCATCAACACAAAGGTGATACTTAGAACCTATGGGAAATAGGGGGTTAGTTTTCACAACCACCAATAACGATAATCTTTCACTAGAGATTGCTGAAAATACACTTTCTACATACAATTCTTTATAAGAAAAATTAATTCTGATACTATGAACTTTTCCTAACACAGGAACTACGAAATAACCCCTAAAATGCAGTGTACAAAATAAAATTGGTAACATGCAAAACATTTTTCCTTGCTACTAATTCCCTAGAGTTGTGTCCTTTTCTGCCAACATCTCCATAAAAAAACACCATGCACACATACATTGGTTTCAGAAGAGATTCACTTTTCACAACACATCAAATTTATAGTACCATAAATTATGTATAGCAAATATAATTCTTAAAACTAAAATATATATTTAACCTGAATCTTGCCTTCTCCTGAGCCGAATGGTGGTGTGACTGGGGTGTACTATATTGTAGTGCTGTAAACTTCTCTACTTTGGGTTTTTTGTTTTGTTTTGTTTTGTTTTTTGTTTTTTTGTTTTTGCTTTTTGGAGAGCAATTGGGGTTAAGTGACTTGCCCAAGGTCAAACGGCTAGGTGTGTGTGTGTGTGTGTGTGTGTGTGTGTGTGTGTGTGAAGTGTCTGGTGAGTGCTCACCCCACTGCTCTCCACAGCCCAGCTGGGTCTGGTGTTCCTGGTCAGCAGAGGTTCCCTGTCTTCCTAGGTTCAGACTCCCCTCACTAACCAGGGGGTAAAAGTTCCTGTGGCTGGGGCAGAAACAGCCTCCCAGCCCAGGCAGCCACCGGCTGGCCACTTGTGGATAAATCGGATCCTAGGCTGGGGATGTTTACTTTTTCACAGGGAGGAAATCTCTTCCTGGGGTTTTTCTTCAAGTCTTCTCCAATTGTCCCAAGAGGACCCCAGTTCTGCCCCAGTTCTTATTTGTTTTCATGGCTCTATGTTCACCCAGAAGTGCTAGTTTATCTCTTTTGTGGGTGAAAATCTTGAGAGCTTGAAATTTTCCGACATATTCCACCATCTTCCCAGAATCCTTTTCTGATTTTTTCGCTACTGCACATAGATGTGAATATGCACGGTTGCCAATTCAAAAGTGAAAATGAGATTACTAATAAAATCACTGGAAAGGGAAGCATAGACAAAGAGACAAAATTAACCTTATTCACAAGTGACATCACAACTTATTTAGAAAACCTCAAAGAATGAACTAATGGAGACAGTAGTTTATTACAGAATCCTGACACAAAGTAAATTCACAAGATACATTAGCATTTCTATGCAATTTTCACAAAACTCAGGAAGAAATTATTTTTAAAAATCATTCAAAATAACTATAAAATATATGAACTATTTGAAAACTAATCTACCAAGACACGTGTTTAGTTGCTTTCCAGTCATGTCCAACTCTTTGTGACCCTGTTTGGGGGTTTCCTGGCAAAGATACTAGTGTGGATTTGCCATTTCTCATTTTACAGATGAGGAAACTGAGGTAAGCAGGGTTAAGTGACTTACCAACAACCAAGACACCTGCAAGATTTATAAGGGGTGGACTAGGTCTACTACAAATTATACACACATATATAAGGTGTACTCAATCCACCATGAATTTATATTATATAATTTTTTCTTTTCGGGTCATTTTTGAAGATTCTTGCATAATAAATTCATTTTCCTAGATTACATACATAAAAGACCTGGATTCCAGTTAAGGAATCTGCCACATTGCTTCGCACAATGAGAAAACTGTTGCATAACGAAAGAACATTGGACTTGTCCTTTCTGAAATCAAAAGTAGAACTTTGATTTTTTTTACTAATGTTCAAACGCAACTTGAAAGCAAGGGTAGATGCCAGTTCTCCTGATTCAGGGGAACAAACTCTGAGTGACATGAATAGTTCTTTACCCAGGCTAACATGGGAGTGGTGGAAAGACCACTGTGGAGTCAGGGGACCTGGGTTCAGATCCCAGCTCTTCCATATGCTTCATGTGATCTGGGGGAGTCATTTCCTCTCTGAGCCTCAGTTCCTTCATCTGAAAAAGTAGAGTCAAAAAACATTTAAGTGACTACTTTGTGCTAATCACTCAGGAAACAAAGAAAAGTGTAAGACAGTCCCTGTCCTCAAGAAGTTTATAATCTAATGGGGAGAGACGACAACACATAAAAAGAAGCGGGTGGGGGGGGAGGCAGAGAAGGGGGAAGCTGGTACCCAGCTCCAGGGATCAATCATTATGAAGGCACGCAGCCAGTGTGGGAAGAGATCGGAGGAGCTGATTTCACTCTGCAGGGAGGGCAGCTGCTTAGTAAATGATAAGGTGAATGTCCTAGGTGCCCTCCTTAAAGGGTGGAACTCTCCAAGGTCTACCATCTTCCCTCCACCCTCTCTAACCCAAATGAGGGAGGAGTGCTAAGGAGGTATGAGTTTCAGAGTTGATTTCATCCAGAAGAATGATGAGTTTCTGGAGATCATTAAGACCAGAAGAGCAGCCAGAAATGATGAGGTGAATTCCCTGGGTGTCTAAGAGGGGTGAAATGTACCATTGCTCACCTTCAGGCTCTGGGGGCCAGGGTAGTCATTGTCACGTGTATATTTTTTACAAAGGATTTCCTTTCCTTTTCTTTCTTTTTTAAGTAGGAGGTGAAATGGGAAGAGAAAATAAAATATTTGTAGATTGAAAATTTACATCTTTAAAGTTTTTTTTTTCCCATGTATTTTTAACCTTGTCTCAATACTCACTTCCACCAAGACAAGGTGGGTTGTTTTTTCTAAGGAAAATCCCTGGTGGGAATCTAAATGGAGAGAGATGGGCTCCTAATGGGCTAAAAGAATGAAGAGCATGGTACAGAGAATCTGTCTAGTGTAGACTATGGAAAGCCTTTGGGAGGACTTGGGAAGAGACTAATTAAGAGAAGTAAGGAGAGCCCCCAAAGCCACAGGGCATGTAGGGAAGACAGCCCACAGCATAGCCCTTGACTTGGTCCTTACAACCCTAGAGAGTGATAAGAGTTGACTCCCCTAGGTGAGATCATTCCCTCTTTCCTAGATTAAACTGAGAAGTTTTATCCTACTCCCAGCTGGAGAGAGTCTTAATTTTATGTATTCTTTGTCTGTTCTGATCTGCATAACAACTCCTACTTGTTTATTCTTTTCCTTAGATAAATGTGTTTTCTTTCTATTGTGTAACCATCATTTGGTAGGAGGGAGAGAAGATAATGGTACTAAGCTATCACCCTCCTCTTGAAAACAATCTGAGAAAGCAGCATGTGCTCCTCCCCAACAAAGTACATCTACCCTTAATAAATATTAGAGATGTGGTACAAAGATAAAATTATATCCCAATTCTCTTGGAGACATGCTAAGGAAACAACAGTGCCTACCACCACCCTCTTCTAGTTCCTCTCAAAGGCAGAAATCATAATATCCCTTAGAGAATCAAATATCAGATCACATATCTATCAATGTTTCATGTGTGCCAACAATCTTTCATGTTGACAGGGCTCACACAAATGTTACATAACTCATTCTTTCTTTCTCCTGCTTTTCTCAGAGCACATTGCTAGGAAAATTTCCACCTAGGATTTTAAATCTCAGTTCTGTTCTTTGGAAATCCTCCAGAGACTGGCTGGGAAGAGAATGTAAGAGGGGAGAAAGAGAAGACACTAGTTATGAGTCTAACTACAGCCTTTTATGTTCATGTGTTCATACAGCCTTTGAATGTTCATTTGTGGTTTTATGTATAGTTTCATATCCATTAACAGGGGTTTTGTGTAAACCTACAAATTCATAGTTTAAAAGAGAGGAAAGTAGGACATAGGAAAATAGATTTCCCTGATTTTACTTTGGGTCTGGTGGTGAGACAATTGCAAAGGTTTGGTAATTTTGGCAACTTACTGAGAAATAATCCAGAAAATCCACATTAGACTGCCTTTGAGCCTGGGAGGGAGAATTAAAAAGAGGCACCAGCCATAGAGAGATAGAGATTGGTGTGGTTACCCTGAGTGCACCTGGAAAACACTGCATCACTTACATATCCCATATTACCATGATAATGAGTTTATGTTAGACATAACAACCTAACATTATATACAATGAGAAAACATTTGAATCATTTCCATGAAAAACCAGGTGTTAGAGAAGGCTATCCATTCTTTGAGGGCATTTGGGGTTAAGTAACTTGCCCAAGGTCACACAGCTAGGTTTTTGTTTGTGTGTGCATTAAGTGTCTGAGGCCATATCTGAACTCAGGTCCTTCTGACTCCAGGGCTGACGCTCTACTCACTGCGCCACCTAGCCGCCCCAAGGCTGTCCATCCTTACCATTTCTATTTACCACAAAATTAAGACGGTTTAGAAATTGTAACAATAGGAATAAGGGTATGAAAAATAAATTAAAATCTGGTGCGATGGTCAGAGATAAACCCCAATCAGCTGAAGCCACAGGTGCTAGCAACCTAGTCCGATTTTGTTTCTTTACCTGACATCAAGGTTGGTGTTGGGTTCATTGCTCTTGTGTGGCCTGACTTCTCAATAGGGGAAGGTTCTCCATTTTCCCCATTTGTTGGCTCTTCAACCCCACTGCAGCTGTTCTATGGAAAGTTGCTACTTACATAGGGCTGCTAATTACAAAAGTAGTTATGGGCTAAAAATGGCACCCAACATACAAACATGAGTCAAGTATAGAATAGGTATTTTATTCCCACAAAGAGAATGTGCAGTTGTTTTTAAAAATACATTAGTAATGTATTACTATTAATACAGTCAGTCGAAAAGCCAAAATTTAAGCTTTTTGGAACATAAACAGTTTATATAAGCCTGCTAATTAGCCAGTTTCCATTACATCTCCAGAGATCACAGCCAATCAAACATACATCATATGGGACCTTTTCCAAGGGCCTCCTCTAATGCCACTGTTTTCCCTTGTTCCAAGCCCAACCCTGCAGCCATCGAAACTGTTCGAAACTTCTGGATGACATATACAGGCCATCCAGGATTATTTGATGGTCCTGGCAAATGCTAGAGGAAAAAAAAATAGCAGGAGATGAAAGATGGTCAGGGTCTCCTGTATTAGACTGGCTGGTTGAATCCACACTCCACACAGGTAGCAGGGGTCCAGAGTAGGAAAGGACTTTTCCTTCATCCACTGCCTAACTGGCATCTTGTAGTGTCTTTGTGAGAGCTACCTCCAGAAGACCAGTCAAATCTGCCTCTTCTTCTAACCCGGGTAGACCTCCATGTCATCACCACAATATTAATCTTTGAGTCTGGAAGAAGTCAGAGGATATGTGAGCACACTCTGAATGGTGAGGGGGAGTTCGTGAACTTTCCTGGGAATATCTACTGAGCATAATGTAAAGAAGACCACTAGGGAGAATACATAATAGATAATTATTAGCAATTAAAAAAATAAAATAATTCTTTGCAAAAAGACTGCATATTTATAAAACCCAAGGAAGCCAACAACAAATAAATAATGGCAAAATAAATATCGTGAGTAAAGTAACAGAATTCAAGATAAACCCAGAAAATCACCTGAATTTCTATATATCATCTGTTGTTACTATTCAGTCATTTTCAATCACATCCGACTCTTCATGACCCCACTGAGGGTTGACAAACCTCTATATCTTGGCAAAGATATTGGAGTGGTTTGCCATTTCCTGCCCTAGCTCATTTTACAGATGAGGGAACTGAGGCAAATGGCATTAAGTTGCCCAGGGTTAGACAGCTAATGTCTGAGGCCAGATTTGAAGAAGATGAGTCTTCTTGACTCCAGACCCAGCACTGTACCGCCTAGCTACCCCTAAGCACCATCATGAAGTATTAAAAGAAACAGAAATCAATCAATAAGTATTTGAAGCACTGATATTCCTGGTACTGGTGATAGAAAAACAAAAATGAAGCATTCCCTGACCTCAGGGAACTCTAGCAGGGAAAATAACACTTATACATATAAGCAAATATGGTGTACATACACAAACACTATATATGTATAGATATATAGATAAATGCATATATTATATATACGAGTGGGAAAGACTTCTTATAAGACATGGTACTTCAGCTCATCTTTGAAGAAAGTTAGGGATTCTATGAGGAAGAAATTCGAAGGAATCGCATGGAGGCCGTGAGCACAAGGGTACAGAGAGGACATGGGATCCCAAGTATGAAGAGCAGCAATGGGAGGAGATTAGTTGGAAGGTAGAGTGCATAAATGACAATGTTCAATAGACCTAGAAAGGCAATCTGGAACCACATCATGAAGGGATTTAAAGGACCAAATGAGGAGTTTAGATTTTATCCTAAAGGGGATGGAAACCACTTAAGTTTTTGAGGAGGGAAGTGATAGGGTCAGCCTTGTGCTTTGGAGAGTGGATTATCAAAGGAAGAGACTTGAGAAAGGCAGACCAATTAGAAGTCTGTTATAATAGACTATAATAGAAAGAGGTCATGAGAGTGGCCATAAGTGAAGAGAAGGGTCAAATGAAAGATGGGATATTGGTGGAGGGAGAATTGACAAGCATTATTAGCCACTCATTGGGAATGGGGAGTAGAAAGGAGGAAGGAGTCAAGAGTAACTATAAGGCAATGAACCTGAGACTAGGAGAATGGTGGTGCTCTCAGGAATTTCAAGTTTGGGAGGAAAAATCATAAATTTTGTTTTGCAATGATTAGTTAATTGTGTCTATGGGACACTCAATTCAAGGTGCCTCCAAGGCACCTTGGAGTTGATAATGTGAGACTAGAGCTTGAAAGATTAGGGCTGGATATATAGATCTGGGAATCATTTACATAGAGAATGCAGTTGGGGCATCAGTTACTAGGAAGCAACGATTACATAGTGGATGCAGTACTGGGAAAACCCGAGTTCAAATCCTGCCTCAAACACTATCAATATGGTTAAGTAGCCAAATAACTCAGTTTCCCCATGGGTAAAATAGGTGTAATACCAGAGCTGCAACATTCAAATGAGAAACAATAATGTGACTATAATGGGGGATAGCCAAGGCTAGACCATGTAAATAAGTTCAGGGCTGGAGCAAGCCCTACTTGACAAGCAGGCTTTACTTTGGGAGATAAGGTCTTTTCAGTACATGCCATCCCACCTTTTCCCATGCCTCCCCTGACCTTGTGGGGACTAGATCAGCTGAACATGCTTTGGAAACCTTAAAGTACTCTATATTTCCTATTAGCATCACTACTAACACTAATTAGGTCAAGAACCATGATAGTATGAGAAATAATTATTTCTCTCTTGTATTAATAATTAATTATTGAATCAGAACCAAGGGTTTTCTCCTTTTCTACTTCCTCATCCAGAAATCAACCAGTGTGGAAAATCTTTCTCAAAGATGTATTCAGGCCAAAATCTAATCAGACAGCAAAAGAAATTCTAAATTTAGGTTAATGGCTGGATTCCTGCTCATTGTGTTTACTCAGGTCTGGAAAAATATGGATTCTCCCTTTTATCAGACAGGTGATACAGAAATTGTCAAGATTCTTTGACCAAGACTTGGGTGACCCAAGTCACATGCCCCAAAGACCTTCATTTTAATATAGCCTCCTGTTGTAATATTCATTCTCTCTTGTTACTTGTTGACCAATCAGAAATTCACCACATAAGCTCCAGGCTTAAAACTTAGTGAAACAATCCATGAGATGTGATTGGGCTAAGGGATTAAGATTTGAACTGTCACCTAAGGCATAAAAGCCAGCCAAACAAGCAGTTCAGACTCTTCAGGATTAATGACCTCCCCATGTCATGCAAGGGAACATACTCTTGGACCAGGTATGCCCTGGTATGTAATGGGGATGAGGACTGACATCCAACTGAACCAACTCTGTTTTTGTTGAGTATTCTTTCCATGGTATCCTTAAGTGTATTTCTTTTGTTAAATGTTATATGCTCTACAAGCTTCTCATTTCATTCCAGTCCAGAGCCAATATGGTCTCTGATTCAGATGTCTCTCTGGAAAATGAGTTGAACGCCACAGACATCAGAGCTGTAAGTAAAAAGAAGGGAAGGGAGATTGAGAAAGAGAAATGGGAACTCTCCCCAGTGATGAAGGACCCTCAAGCATATACAGTTGTGGTTCCCAGAGATGACACAGGAACCAGTTATATCCATCCTTCTGGATAGAACTTCACATAACTGACATCAGGCTGTACCCTGGAGGGTGCGTGGAGGCAGGGTTTAATTGGGAGACTAGCACAGTTGCTGTAGCTATCTGCACAAATAAGGCCTTAATGGGGATGAGATAAAGCAGAACACCAGAGACCCCATTAAGAGGAAGGAGGCTGATGCCAGGGGGTGCTGGAGCTAGTTACAACTGGCTCTCTAGTGCTGAAAATTAAATTTTCAGTGTGAGCATTTATACCTTGGAAATGGGCATATGCTACAAATTAGGGCTTGTCTTATTGATCATCTAGATTTAAGAAAGTGAAGGTGAAAAAGTTCATTTAAATTAAACTTTAAAATGTGCTACATACTTTTTCTTTCATATAGCAGTATGTTAAACATTTACTACAATCCTACTAGATAACACCCTCCCAGTAAAGAGCTCTTGGTATGGCTCCTGAAACATGTAATTAAAATCTATGGTCTAGGGTATGTTAATAAAACTGTACCTAGACATGGGCAATTCCACCTCATCTGGCAATCCTGAGCTGCCCAAATCTCTGTATCCACACTTAAGGAATTTTCAGAATGAATACCAGTAGAGAAAAGGGTAAGATTTTTCTTAAGACTGGGTCATTCTGACTGTAAGACCATGATGGAGGCCAGCAGCCATCTGTCTGAGTCATGGTGGCTAGTGACCAAATATATGAGGATTTTGGACACTGGCAAAAAGATGACTATCATACCAAGAAATTTTCATTCCAATAGGCTCGCTGGGGCATACCAATTTCTACTGGGGACATCCTCCATCAAATGGTGGTAGATTGAAGACCACCCTCCTAGGTCACAGCCGTGGTTGATTAGGGTGAGTATATTATGGGAATGGGTATCACAGACTCTTGGGAGGCAGTACCTGCGTATGACAATAAATTGTAATTGTGTGTAAGGCAAGAAAGAAACCCTTGGAGGTGCCTGAGTCATCTTAAGTAATTAAAAACCAATTCTTTCATAGAGAAGGACTCCACTGTATCTTAACCATCATTCCTCAGAGCTACCTAAAGTCTTTCTCCTATTGCCACAGTCTACTGGGCAAAGATCTGAAAGAGACCTCATTCCCTGAAGGCGTTAACTTCATCAATGATATCAAGTTGATTGGAATGAACAAAACCACAGAGGCAAAGGTCCAAGATCACATGGTCCATAGGAAAGGCAAAGCATGGGACAGCAGATCTAAGAAAACTCAGAATGCAGCCAGCTCAGTCACGTTTCCAGAAATACAATAATGGAGGTTGCTGGACTCCTTAAATTTTCAAAAACCCATATGATCTGTTATTCCCATTGGAGAACTCCTGTCAAGTTGATATGAACTAATCTTTAAGTGAAACCATTTGACCATTTCTTATTCCATTTAATTGAATTATCTAGTCCCTAAATTTGATAGAAAAAAAATCTGCAGCGGAACTCAGTACTGAAGATATAAAAAATGAAATTCTGAGAAAACACACACACACACACACACACACACACACACACACACACCAATCTGATAAGGAGAAAGTGAAGGAGCTAAGTAAAGAGACTGACGTGGATGTACAAGAAATTCATCAACTTAAGAATTTTGTCTTTTTTTTTGGTAGGGCAATTGGGGTTAAGTGACTTGCCCAAGGTCACATGGCTAGATTTTTGTGTTAAATGTCTGAGGCTATATTTGAACTTGGGTCCTCCTGAATCCAGGGCCGGTGCTCTATTCACTGTGCAACCTAGTTGCCCCAAGATTGAAAAAAAAAAAAGACAGAAGATGGAAATAAGAGAAGACAACAGATGATGGATATTAAAATGTGGCATGGTCATATACAGTGAGTCAAAAACACTAAGACAGAATAAGCAGGCTGGAAACTTAAGGGGACAAAAAGATTTTTAAACCATAAAACACAAAAGGTGCCTCAGAAAAAAGGTATATTAAAAACTACTTCAAGGACTGGCATCATGATAACATATAATAAAGGCAGAACAATTTCTTTTTTTTTCCTTTGCAAAGGAGAATACTTTTTGAATTGTAAAGGAGAATAGAAAAACTAACAGGGGAATGAAACAGAAGAAAAGTAGGGAGATTGGAAGAACTAACTTGAAGAATAATCACATTGGGCAGGTTCAAGTCACAAGACCTAGACAAAATAAAATGCATTCCAGTAGATTGAGAGTACTGGTGGACACAGTTTTTGAAGATATGCCATTATCATCTGAGATTTGTTGGCATGTAATTTTGGAGGATAAGTTCTGTTAATTATGTCTTCTGGCCAAATAAAAAATATTTTTTTTATTTTTTATTTCCTTGACTCGATTTCCTTCCTTCTTTTGTAATCAAGATGACTAAAGGTTTATCAAATTTGTTAGCTCTTCCACAGAAATAGCTTTTAGTTCTATCAGTTATATGCTTTTTTTTTATTTCCATTTTATTTTCCCTCTAATTTTCAAGATTTTCTCAAATTAACTTGCTTTGGATTTACTTGATGGATAATCTTTACAAATGTACATTCGGGTAATTGATATTTTGTCACTGAAATTACTGAATTTAACCAGTCCGTATTTTCCTGGTGACAATCTGGATTTTTAAAAAATCGGTAAAATTTCCTGTATTAAGAAGTACTGGGTGGGCAGAGCCAAGATGTCGGAGTAGAAAAAGCACTTCCACGGAGCTCCAGCCCACACCACTTCAAAATTATGTAAAAGGGGGACTCTGAATGACCTCTGAAGCTCCAGAACCCACAAAATGACACAGAGAAGCTAACCTCCTGCTGAGAACAGTCTGGCAGCCCAGCAAGGAGCGGCCAGTACAGTGCTCTGGGAGCTGAGCCCAGGTCCGAGTGAGTCTGAGGTTTTAGCCCCAGGGCGGCCAGACCAGTGGCCAGCTGGAGGGACCCCAGAACACCAGAAGCTGTGGCAGTTCCAGAATCATCAACACACAGATGCCTAGGACAAAGTGAGAGGTCAGTGGCCTATGGACTTTGGGACTGGTTGGGAGAGCATGTGGTCTCTTTCCCCTGGGGGGCAAGAAGCCAGTGCAGCTCGAGACACATTGCCACATTGCAGCTTCAGCTCCTGGCCTGAGAACTGTAGGGGGATCTGGCAATCAGTCTGGGGGGTAATCACTCTTGCTTTACCCTTCTTGGACCTGGATTGCGGTCTGGGGTGGAGGTCTTGGGGTGTGTGACCAGCTTGCCAGAGTGTGTGGAGGCTTCAGGAGGGCCACCTCCAGCAATTAGGAAAACCCCAGAATTTGGGACGAAAGCTTCCCTGGCTGGTGGCAGAGTCCTACTGTGGCAACAAGCCCAAAAGTCAAGTAATTGAGTGGCAACATGCCTAGGCAAAGGAAACAAAATAAACAGAAAAATTCAACATTAGACTCCTGTTTTGGGGACAAAAAGGATCAAACCATGGAACAGGAGGAGGACTGTGAGGTCAGAAATCCTGCACCAAAAGCTCCAAATGAAAATACGAGCTGCTTACTGGCCACAGAGGACCTTAAGAAGCAAATAAGAGAAGCAGGGGGAAAATTGGGTAGAGAAATGAGAAAGATGCAAGAAAAGTATGAAATAATAGTCAACAGCCTGACTGAGGAAAATAACACCTTAAAAAATAGACACAACTAAATAACTCAAATGGCAAAAGAGGCTCAAAAAGGCAATGAGGAGAAGAATGCCTTAAAAAGCCAACTTTGCCAGTTGGAAAAAGAATCTCAAAAGCTAAGGAGAATCATTCCTTCAGAATTAGACTGGAGCAAATGGAAGTTAGTGACTTTATGAGAAATCCAAGATGCTATTAAGCAGATCCAAACAAATGAAAGAATAGAAGGCAATGTGAAATATCTCATGGGAAAAACCACTGACCTGGAAAATAGATCCAGGAGAGACAATCTAAAAATTATTGGACTACATGAAAACCATGATCAAAGAAAGACTCTAGAAATCATCCTTTAAGGAATTCTCAAGGAAAGTTGCCCTGATGTTTTAGACCCAGAGGGCAAAATAGAGGTTGAAAGAATCCACTGATCACCTCCTAAAAAAGATGCCAAAAAGAAAACTCCTAGGAATATTGTAGCCAGGTTCCAGAATTCCCAAATCAAGGAGAGAATATTACAAGCAGCCAGGAAGAAACAATTTCAATATTGTGGAAATACAATCAGGACAGCATGGGATCTGGCAACTTCTACACTGAGGGATAGAAGGGCATGGAATATGATATTCCACAGGTCAAAGGACCTGGGATTAAAACCAAGAATCACATACCCAGCAAAACTGAGTATCACATTTCAGGGAGAAATTTGGTCATTCAGTGGAATAGAGGACTTTCAAGCATTCTTGATGAAAAAACCAGAGATGAATAGAAAATTTGACATTCAGATAAAAGAAGCAAGAGATGCTTGGGAAAAGAAATCATTATGAACTTATCAAAGTTGAACTGTTTATATTCCTACATGGAAAAAACTGTTTATATTCCTACATGGAAAAACGACAACTGTAACTGAGGAAACTTTTCTCAGTATGAAAATAGTTGAAGAAGGGTATATGGGCATATGAATACATATGTGATTGTGTGTATATATGTTTTCAGGTATACATAGATAGAGGGCACAGGTTGAATTTAATAGGAAGGGATGATACTTAAAAGGTGAAATTAAGAGGTAAGAGAGGAATATATTGAGAGGAGATGGGGAGAGACAGAATGGGGTGAACTAACTTATATAGAAGAAGCAAGGGGAAAAGGGTTACAAGGGAGGGGAAGAACAGGAAGGCAAAAAGGCAAAATCTTATCCTCATTGAATTTGGATCAAGGAGAGAATGACATACATACTAAATAGGGTTTCTCACCCTATAGGAAAGTAGGGGAGAAGGGGATGGGGGGGGGTCAATGGAAAGGGGGGCAGGCTGGAGAGGGGAGCTTGAAGCACCCACTTTTAAAAAGGGACAGGATCAAAGCGGGGAGTGAACCAGGTGGGAGGTGGGATAGGAGGGAGGGAAATATAGTCAGTCTTTTACAATATATCTACTATGGTAATGTTTTGCATAGCTACACATGTACAGTATATACTGAGTTGCTTATCTCCCTTTTAAAACAGATTTTAAAAATATATATATGCATATATATATAAATACTATGATTAATACTATTGTGCATATAATTGGGAGATAAGATGTGTAGGCATTGGGGGACGAGGATTCACCTTGTTCTACTGGAAAAGTTTGAATGGGGTATGGGAGAAGAGATGGGAGAGAGCAGATCGGAGGAGCGGATATCCTGTGGGATGCTATTCTGGGGTGGTGGGTAGGGGAAAAATGGGGAAAAAATTGTAACTCAAAATCTGACGGAAATGAATGATGTAAAGCAGAAGTTAATAAAGCATTTTGGGGGAAAAAAAGAAGTAGTGGCTAATTTTCCATTATTTCTGCACTGTAATATTCAGATTTTTCAATTTATCATATTCTTCAAGACCTATCATCTTCAATTTGTCTTAATGCATCCTGTCTTTAAGGTCAATGGCATTTACTTATATAAAGATCACATGGTTTTAAATTTATTTTTTCTCTTCTTCCACATTGTCTTTATTTACATTGCAGATCTTATTGTTTCTATTTCATATCTTTGGGATAGGCTCACTACTGTACATAAGTTTCTTTTCTGTTTATTATTTTGTTCTGCAAGAATATAAAGTCATATTTTATTTCCTTCTAATTTATTTTCTTATGGTTTCCATCTTTTTTAACTTCTGAAATATTTCTTCATGGTTCCATGCTTTTCGAATTCCAAAAATTTCTCATTTCACTTTCATTAGTCATGAATTTTAAAATGAAATTTGTGATCATTTTGAGGTCAAAGTACTTATACATTGTTCTAATTTTAGTATCCTCTCTACTGCATTATCTGCTTGAGCTCTAGGTTTTAACTGCATTTTATTCCTCCTTAAATCTGCTGGATTTAGTCTTTTTTCTTCATATTCAACTCTTTCACATATGGTTCTGACTCCTGCCACATTAATGGAAGGCATATTCCTAGGACTAGACCCACAATATTGCCCCAACATTCTTCCATGGTGGGGAACTTACTTTTTGACAGCCTCAACCCCTACTCCAGGTTCCTTCTGAGAGAATAGGACTTGGACCCACTAGATGTCAGTCCCCTCTTCAGATATGGTGTAGTAATGCATACTACCCCAGTTTCACCTGTCCTTTGCTTCTCTGGGTGAGTTGAACCAGAATCCAACACTGTGCAAGATTGGGTGTGACAATGTCTAAGTCTTGAGGTTCCCTATCCCAGGAACTAGCCCAGGCAGAAGGAAACTGAAGACCAATTTCTGTACCAATTCTTCCCCCTCCACACTAATGGGCAGAGTCAGTATCTGAGGATGGTTGAAAATGGGTGGGGAATCCTTATAGAATCTCTGTAACAGGAGGGGATCCCAGAATACTTGTAATGGGGTAGGGCTCCAGTAGAATTTTTACAGTGGGAGTAATTCCTACGTGGGTCCCAAAGTACAATCCTATGAGTCAGTGTGGGCACCCTGACAAATTAAACAGACTGTTGAGGGAGGGGTGCTCCATAATTGCCTTAGGAATTAGAATGTTGTTACCTTGAAATATATACATCTTGCTTTCTTGTCTTGCAGATTCACCTATAATTGATCTATTTCTAGAGCATTATTCTCTTTCCTTTAAAAAGGGGAGGG